>PVJC01010289.1:0-44019 GCA_004026665.1 Murina feae
TGGAACTCTGTGGGCTTCTTGGATTTGCGTGGGTTTTTTCTTCCCTATTTCAGGGAAGTTTTCTGTCATTATTTCTTCAAACAAGTTTTCTATTCCTTGCTCAGTTTCCTTTCCTTCTGGCACCCCTATTATGCGTATGTTGTTTCATTTTGTGTTGTCCCAAAGTTCTCTTAGGCTCTCCTCCTGCTTTTTAATTCTTATTTCTAGGTGCTGCTCTGTTTGGGTATTTTTTTCTACCTTGTCTTCTAGCTCACTGATGCGGTCCTCTGCTTCTTCTATTCTACTCTTGATGCTTTCTATTGAGTTCTTCATAGCGGTGATGTCGTTTTGCATTTCTTCTTGCTTCTTCTTCATTTCCTCTTGGTTCTTCTTCATTTCCTCTTGGTTCTTACACATACTGTCAAATTTGTCTTCCATTCTTTTCATCCACCTTATGATCATTTCCCTGAATTCTTTCTCCGACAAGTTGCTTGTTTCCATTTCATTTACTTCCCTTTCTGGTGATGCCTGTTTTTCTTTCATATGCGGGCTGTTTCTTTGTCTCCCCATGATCTATCTTCTCTGGGTATCTGGTTATATAGTTTTTTTCTCTCCTCTCTCAGGAGTCTTCTGTCTTCTCCAGCTGCAGGCTGTCTCCCAGCTCGATCTCCACTGCCAATTCAGTCTGGAAGCTACTCGTTTCAGCTGCTTTCCCTATCTGCTCTGGGATAAGGCACTGTATACGTCTGCCTAAACCGCCGCCATTTTTTCTCTCATCATTATTTCTTCAAACAGGTTTTCTATTCCCTGCTTCTCCTCCTCTCCTTCTGCTACCCCATTAGGCGAATGTTGTTTCGTTTTGTGTTGTCCCAGAGCTCCCATAGGCTCTCCTCTTGCTTTTTAAGTTTTTTTTTTCCAGTTGCTCCTGTGTTTGTGTTTTTTTTCCTACCTTGTCTTCTAATTCATTGATGCGGTCTTCAGCTTCTTCCTGTCTACTATTTAATCTTTCCATTGTGTTCTTTATTGCAGCTATGTCGTTCTTTATTTCCTCTTGGTTCCTTTTCATATTGGTGACATTCTCATTCAGCTCCTTATAATTCTCATTGAGTTGTGTGTATTTGTCTTCCAGCCATTTGAGCATCCTTATAACCATTACTCTGAATTCTCTCTCTGATAAGTTAGTGGCCTCTATTTCATTTAACTCCATTTCTGGTGATTCCTCTTTTTCTTTCCTTTGTGGATTGCCTTTCTGTTTTCCCATGTTTGGCTGTAATGTTTTAATTGTAGCTCCAATTGTTTTGCTACCCAGTTTCTTTTGGAGATTGTGCTACTTGTGTGACCTCTCAGGTCTTCTGAGTTTGGCAATCTAGTGTAGCTCCCTAGAGCTATTTGGGTTCTTTTGATGTAAGTCTGTGAGCTGCAATGGCGCAACTGAGGTGTCTAGAAGTCAGCAGCCATGGAGGGGTTGTCCCAATTTTTGCTGTCTTGTGCCCTTGATTGAAATAGTGTGTGCCCAGTGGGGACTCACAGTGGCACTCAGGAACTGTCTGTTGGGGTATTGGGGCTCAGGAGGCCTATATTCTGGAAAGGCGTGACTATGGTGTCCAGAGTTCTGTAGTTGTCAGGTAGACAGAAAATCACATCCAGCTGGGGCTCTCAGTGTCTCCCAAGAGAAGTCTCTGGAGCCGCACAACTGGGCGACCTGTGCACAGATACGTGTGACTGCGCTGAGCTGGAACCCACAGTGGCTTCCCAGAGAAGTCTGTTGGGGCGCACGTGCCTGGCCCACTTGCGCATGGCTTGCGCTAGTGCAGGGGTGGACTGGGTTCCCCAGTGGCTGCCAGGAAAAGTCTGTTGAGCCGCGCGCACCTCGGCACACTCTGTGCATTGCTTTGTGCTAGTGCAGCGGTGAACTGTGTCCCCCTGAGGCTCCCAGGAAAAGCCTGTTGAGCCACGCGCACCTTGGTGTGCTCTGTAAGCTTCTATGCACTAGTAAGGCAGCAAACTGAGTCCTCCAGGGTCTCCCCAGGAAAGTATGCTGAGCCGCGCACACCTCCATGTACTCTGTGCACTGCTACGGCCAATGTGGGGGGCTGGGAGTTGGAGATGCGCGAATGCAATGTCGGAGGTTTGCCGCTGGGGTGGGGGAGGCTGCACTTACTGCTGTCGGCACCATGCTCCATTGGTGGTGGTTTTTGCTAGAGTGGCTGTCAGGTCACGCAGGCAGTGTCCCAGACCTGTCTGGGTGGTGGTGCTGATGAGTTCTTAGAAGAGGCTGATCTCCCCTTCAAGATGGTTTGGGCTCCCCACTCGAGTCCTGCAGTCCGCAGTCTGGGGAGTGTTCACAGCAGTGGCAGTCGCTCCCTGTCTCAGAGAGCCTGGCTGCCAGCTCCTGCTGCTCCTGCCGGATTTAACTGTCCCTCACTTGCTCACACACACACCATACACTTCCACACACTCTCTTTTCATCCACTCCCTCACTCACTCCCTATCCCTCACCTCCTTCCTGCCACCACCATTTTCCTCCTCAATAAAGAAATTTAAAAAAAATAATAATAAATGGTAGTCTAAACACTTTCAATGCCTCTCAATTTCCTCAATTACTTAATATTTAGATATGTATTAGATCTCTTAATTCTATCTGAGATCTGATATACAGATCAATTTGGTTTCATACCATGAATGGCTCTCTTGTGAACATAGAGAAAGTTCACTCCAGAACTTGGATTCTTATAGTTGAGTAAATGCCATGTGCCATCCATTGCCTCCTCTAGCCCTGCCACATCCTGTTGACATACTAGTATTTATCTAATGACACTTCTCTGTAGCATAAATTTCCTGTTGCTCTTTTCCTTTTAAAAAAATTTAAATAAAATTTAGGATCACGCAATTGTGTGTGTGTTTTAAGTGAAAGGTTTTTTGTTTCAGATGTGCTTTACCAACTTCTGAATTCATATGATTCTACCTGAATTTTCTGTCAGATTTTAGGCGTGATTTATCCACACTCTCTCCTGCTTATCCTAGATGTACTTAAATTGACTTAGCCTATTTCATTCCAGTTGTGTCAATTGTATTCTATGCTGATGCCAACATAGTTTCTTATTGGCATCCAGACCTTTGGATTAGTGGGTTATTTGAATAAGAATGTGTCTATTTTACTCTTTGCAGTTCACTTCCTGACCATAACCTGAAAATCGTGGAGACTCAGATATTGATCCAATATTTTCTGAGATTAATTTACATTAGTAAATATGCCCATTTTTGAATACTGAGAACTTCATATATGAGAATCGCTTGAAAATGTCCTCTAATGTAACTCTTCTATGATGAAGTTAGCCATTCTTGGGGGGTTATAACATAATTTTTATGGCATTGTCTTTTATAAAAGTAATAGCTTTGCTCTACTTTCTCTTCTCTGTTTTACAACTCTAAAGACTGATCCTACCAAAATACAAGGCACTATTCTTAAACCCTCTTCTATTCACCCATATTTCTGTTGATTCTAACTCATTATTTTTAGATTGATTATGTACTCCAAGATTTTCCTTAAAGTTTATGCAGAAGTATCTTTTTCCATATGAAACAACAAAAACAACAACTTTATTTGACAAACTATGTTAATTCTACAGGCCTCAATTTAAACTCTACTCCAAAATCCCTTCCTTTATTCATTTCCAATGGAAAGAATCTGACTATATGGAACTATGTATAAATGTCTTTCTAAAAAAAAAAAAAGTCTTTCTGATACTAGTTGATAAATTCCTCTGAGTCTACGGAGGAGTTTCTTTTATCTTCTTAACTTTATGTACTTAAGAGGTGTGAATACAATAATTTATATATTGTAGTTTTTATTTAATAAAAATGAATAATTCATATGTGTGTAACTTATTTCTTTTTTCCCCTGAAAACTTCTTAAGGAAAGGATCAAGTTGTTAATATATTGTATACCCCAAAGCACCTTACAAGAAATATTATAAAAGTCACAGTTCAATGCAATTTTATATATTATAGAACCGAAGGTTGCTTATCTTGGAATGAGATAACAAAGACTTTTTTTTTGAAATCCCAGATATACCAATTTGGCCACTGGTTAGATGTGTAACTTTGACTCACCAATCTAACTCTAGTTTTCTCATTAAAGCAATAGTGTTTATTTTAAATACGATATTTCTAGAATGCAGCTAATATGCAAGTTGAGGTCATTCCATAAGTATAATAATATTTGTCTTTTTAAAGGATCTCTTAGATACATCCTCCAAGTCACTGAGTGATATTCTTTTCTATGACACATAATATATCTGTTTACATAACTCTCAGATATCTGAAGAGAAACTGTAAGCTGATCAAGTCTCTTTCACGTCACCTGAGTTTAGATACAGAAATCTCTCCTTTACATTGGAAATGTGCCTGCAGGGAGGCCAGAGCTCCTGGGAGCAGGATTCCCAAACCGATTCTTCATGTTTTCAGCCACAGGAGAGTAGCTTTTATAGAGTCAGCATCTTCATAAAGTTCTCCAGTTGCTAAAGCCACAATAGAAGGCCAGTGAGAAGTTGAGGAGTCAGAGGTTGCCTAGAAGTAATTGAATGATCAAACTGCCACTTGGAACACTTTCTCTGTAAGTTTTTGGGAGTCATACAGTGGAAAGTGAGTCCTCAGTGAGACTCTAAGTTTGGTCTTCTACTTAATGCTTTGTTTATTTTAGAGAATGTTATTGCACCTTCATATATGAGTTTGTAAGGACCTTGAAAATCACTGACATAAAAAAACAAACATGAGCCCATTAAAGCATGGGTCAGCTGAGCTCACGGTAGGTAAGCTCTGGTCTGTCTCCAGCAGAACAGTTGACTAGCAAGTATTCCTACTTTGAGCAATAGAGATATGTTGTAAGTGTCTGAATTTGTGCCAGCCGTCACAAAGAAAAATGAATGAAACCTTGTCCTTGACCGTAACGAGCTTTGGTCTTCCTAGGAGAGGTGGTTAAGAACTATGGATCTAGTCAGAGAGATAAAACTAAAAAAAAGGAACCTACAAACTTCCAGAGCGTCCATGTGAGGAAGCTCACTTTTAAATTGGGACACTAGAGATTGGCCAGACTGTGCTGAAATAACTACAGATGATGGGAGAGGAACTAATTGGATGTCTGAATCTGAGCAGAGCTGTGGCCAGACCTGCTAAAACGTGGCAGCAGCCTTGAATTAGGGTCAATTTAAATCAGTGGTTAGGTCAGTTGTCACAGCTGGGTGTAGCTCTGTCATTCTCAAAGTATTATTCCAGGAAAAGCAATATCACCATTACTGGGAATTTGTTAGAAGGGCAACATTTTGGGCTTCCCCCTCAGATGTATGTACAAAATTGGTAATGGGGTTGTGTTCAGCAATCTGTGTTTCAACGAGAAATCCAGGTGATTTGATGTATACTTGCATTTGAGAAGTGGTCTACATAAAGTCATGGTGAGAAGATCATACTACATATATATTTTTTAAATATATATATATATTATTGATTTTTTACAGAGAGGAAGGGAGAGAAATAGAGAGAAACATCGATCAGCTGCCTCCTGCATGCTCCCCACTGGGTATGTGCCCGCAACCAAGGTACATACCCTTGACCAGAGTCAAACCCGGGACCCTTGAGTCTTCAGGCTGATTCTCTCTATCCACTGAGCCAAACCGGTCAGGGCGAGTTAGAATTTTTTATAGCATTACTAAGTGTTAGGTAAAATGAGGGATAGTTTTTAAGTTTGTTTTTTTTTCTTTTAACTCTCACAGCAGCTCTGTGAAATGATACTTTATGTTCTCCCATACTACATATTTGAGAAAAAAATGAAATCACTCTAAACCTTGATTAGAACATTTTTTGTGTGCCCAGGGGTACACCGACCAGATGTCCTAAACATTCATCTGTGAGAGATGACCTTCCCTATGCTTCAAAGGAGAGCACAGCAGAACCTGGCAACTTCACCAGCAGGATCCTGGATGGTTAAGGAGATACTCAAAGAGAACTAAAGCTGCTGTCTGTGTAGCATCGCATCCTGAGGCATGTTTAAGGATTTCTTCAGTTCTTCCCTTGTCCTCGATCCCTTACTTCCTGATTTCCTCCTTTTCCAGAGAATTGCGAGGAAGTTTTGTTTTCTTAGGCAGTTACTTACCAAATCTATATACAAATACAAATCAGACTGCATAGGTATCTTTTGTATTTATTGTTCTATCACAAGGTTACATTTTTTATCACTAAATTATTTTTATTTGATTCTGCTTTGTTCAGCTTTTTACTGAGTGTTAAGCAAGAATGCTGAAGATTTATAGTAGAGCAAGATATGGAGATGCTAAATTAAGTTAGTCAAGGGCATCGTGATACTTTCAAAAATCTGTCAGTCCATGGATCTGAACTATACTTATTGAGTGCCTATTATGTCTCTAGGTGCATTGTGTTTTCCTCTGTGCTATAATGTAAATATGTGATTCTATTGCTGGAAGATGGAGCACAGACTTTTTGGAAAACAATTAAGAAACACCAATGAGTATAGGAAACTTTTATCAATATTTGATAGCAGCACAACCAGAGAAACAATGGAGAGAAGAGGCATCTCTGTATGAAAAAATAATAATCATTTTAAAAATTGTAAGAGGTGTAATTCTTGGTACAGGTAGAACAGGACAAGCAGAAGTTAGTTATTTGAGGGCAAGAGAGTTGATTCTATAAGAAACATATGACATACACAAAAACACAAAGATGAGAGCAAGCAAAGTATGTTCAACAGGTGCCTGAGCCTATGTGGGTGAGGTAGGAACATACTTGAAGGGAGTTATTATTTATTCATAAAGTTATGAATACTAATAAAATTGTTTAATATGGAGTGATGTGGTACAATTTACATTGTAGAGAGGTTTTATGCCAATAGAATTGTGAAGAAACTTCACAGTCTAGAATAAAGACAAATAAGATAATATAAGAGAAGAGAAGAGGTTTTTAATGAGATAGTCAAACCCTAAATGCATGTGTCTTTTCTTTCAGCCAGTTCCAGGTCCTCCTGCCAGTCATGATATTATCTCTCAACAGCACAGGAACCCAGGTGACTGAATTCCTGATGGTGTGCCTGCCAGGAATGCAGGACACACAGCACTGGCTATCTGTAGCCCTGGCTCCCCTCCTGGTTTTGGCTCTAGGTGCCAATTTTGTGTTATTACTTGCCATCTGGCAGGAGGCATCTCTACATGAGCCCATGTACTACCTGCTTGCCATCCTCTCCCTGCTGGATGTCATCCTCTGCCTCACAGTCATCCCCAAGGTCAGTGCCTCCCTGAATTCACTCTCAGGCAGCCAATCATCTTTCTTGGTTGGTTTGTTTTTTCCCGCTGTAAATCTGCTTATACCTGAATAAAAATACTCAGTGAACAGCCTGCACCATTGCATTTGGTCTAACTAAGCTAAGTTATGCCACCTCTCATTCTCCTGCTCCCTGTTTTTCTAAGGCTTTACTCTTTCCCAAATAACAGATCCTCTCTCAATGTCTGAATCAGTGATTTTCCAACTTCTGCCCTTTTTACTTCTAGGGTGATTCTCCTTGACTGTGAATGACCCCACCCTTAAATCTAAGGCCTCTGGAATTGACTTTCTAAGATGTGGCTGGATGTATGCATATGTCATTTACTGATATAGGAAACAGTTGGAAAAGGGTTCTTATGAATATATAGAGGTTTGGTATTTAAATATAAATATTGGATTAGTGGGCTTAATGTCTTGTGATATTTAGAGGGACAGATATGTCAGCTAGAGTTTAGGTAAAAACTATAAAGAGAAGACAAGCTATAAATAAACATTTTTAGACAAAAATCGTGCTCTACAGATAAAGGGAAATGGTTGTAAATCAGGCTCTGGAGATGAGATTTGGATGCACAAAGACAGTACTTAAAAACAGAATACTGTCCCAGAGGGGGTTATGGGGCTGTGGCTTGGGGATATGGAAGGTTAAAGCCATCTGAGTGTTTTCCATGTTAGGTACCTCAGGGTGGGAATGGATGCACAGTTTTTGAGAATGATGTTTCTGGCAGGTCCTCCTCATCTTCTGGTTCAACATGAAGCCCATCAGCTTTGCTGGCTGCTTCCTGCAGATGTTCATCATGAATACATTCCTTCCCATGGAGTCCTCCACCTTTCTGGTCATGGCCTATGACCGCTATGTAGCCATCTGCCACCCGCTTCGCTACCCATCCGTCATCACTGAACAGTTTGTCATTAATGCAGCTATTTTCATTGTCTTGCGAAATTTTCTGGTAACACTGCCCACACCTGTTCTGGCTGCCAGGCTCAACTACTGTGCCAGCAATGTGGTGGAGAACTGTATCTGTGCCAACATCTCTGTGGCAAAGCTTTCCTGTGGGGATATTTACCTAAATAAACTCTACCAGTTTGTGACTGTTTGGTGCCTGCTGGGTTCTGATCTGGTACTCATCTTACTATCCTATTGCTTCATCCTGAGGGCTGTGATGCGTCTGCAGTCAGGAGGTACCAAGGCCTTGAGTACTTGTGGTTCCCACCTCATTCTTATACTATTCTTCTATACATTGCTGCTAGTATTCATCTTCACAAACAAGGCAGGAAAGAAAGTGCCCTCAGAGGTACCCATTCTTCTCAATGTCTTCCATCACCTTATCCCACCAGCCCTGAACCCCATTGTCTATGGAGTGCGAACCCAGGAGATCAAGCAAGGAATTATCAAGCTACTGAAGTACCACTATTGAGAGGTGAGAGTAAAAGATCAGGGATTATGGAATTTGGGGCATATGTTAGTGATAGTTTCATCTGAATAACATAAGAAACAATATGACATCCATGCTGCTACCCTCATCTGGAACTTAAACCTTCCTCAGCCACTATTACAATATTTACCCTCACTGCCCCAATGGGATATTCTTCAGCCATATAAAAGAAGAAAATCTTGCCACTTGCAACAAGACTGATGGACCTTGTGGGCATTCTGTTAAGTAAACTAAGTCAGAGAAAGACAAATACTGTATGATCTCACTTACATGTGGAATCTAAAAAGCAAAGCAAAACAAAACAAAACATGAGCTCACAGATACAGAGAACAGATTACATTGATGGTTGCCAGAGGCAGGGGGTAGGAGGTGGGCAAAATAGGAAAGGGGATCAAAACATACTAACTTTGAATTTTTTAAAAATTGGACATGGGGCTGTAATGCACAGCATGGTACTGCATTACATATATCATGGTTGTTAAGAACATAGATCTTAAAAGTTCTCATCACAAGAAAAACAATTGTAACCATATGTGATGATGGGTTTAACCAGTCTTATTGTGGTGAATATTTGACAACATATACAATTATGTAATCACTAGAGGCCCAAAGCACAAAATTCATGCAAGAGTAGGCCTTCCTTCCCCTGGCTGCTGGCACCGGCTTCCCTCTGACACCTGGGACCCCGGCTTCCCTCACAGCACCAGCTTCATCCAGAAGGTTCTCCGGAATGATGTCTGGTCTAATTAGCATATTATGCTTTTATTATTATAGATTATGTTGTACACCTGAAACTAAAATAATTTTACATATCAATTGTACTTCAATAAAAACTAAGGATATGAAAATACATTATGGTGTTACCAAATATTTAGTCAATAGAAAGAAAACTTAAAATCCCTAAAGGACCAGGCTGAATTTGCCTCACTCCACTCTGCTCTATCCTAGATCTTTAAATCCCTTGTAAAGTATATCAAGAAAGGCAATTGTTTTAGCTCTCCTTTATTTACAGCTACCCCAGCAATATTCACTGTCCATTTGGCTCAGATCTGCCTCCAGGAGCACCCAACCTAGGAGTAATGCAGATGCAATTATGCAATCAAACAATATTTGAAGAGAATGCTTTAGTGTTGAGCATCACTCTAATGAAATCCAAAATATAACACCTCTGTGTTGTATCTTTCCCTCTCTAGTAACATTATGATGATGGGGACTGGCCTTTAAACCCCAGCATCTTCTTTTGTAGGTGTCTAATTTGTGGGATTGAGTCCCTGCTTTGATTCTACCTGAGTTCTCATTCTATTATCTTACATTAACCTCCACGTCTCTGCTAGTTCTAGGATGATAGTCATGTCTTTGCCACGGCCCTGGACCTCTGTCTTTGTCTCCTCATGGCTGTTTCCCACCCACTACAGGAATGTCCACTACTTCTTGGACTTCTGTTTGTTCTTGACTTGGGCCTCTGTGCTTATTGCTCCTTCTGGTTGGAAAGTCTTACCCTGTATGTTCAAATGATTAACTTCTCAGCATTAACATTTCATTCAAAAATTGCCTCTGTAGAGTATGTTCCCAAAATTGCACCCAAAATGACCTTTTTCTGCTATTTCAGCTCTCTCAAACACATTATGCCCTCTCTTTTTCTTTCTTTTTTTTTCTTTCTTTCTTTATTCTGTCTTTCTTTACTTATTTACCTATTTAATCATTACATTTCTCTTAAATCGAATTCACCTTAAAAGGTACCTGGATTGCAAGCAGCTTGTCTCTTTTGCTCATGATCTTATCCTCAGTTCCTAGATCCTGACATATCTGGCACATATCAGGTGTTGAATATATATTAGATGTATTGGTTCAAAAAAAAATTGGTTCCAAAGTTTAGTGTGCGTGGCCACTGCCACACCCTGTGTCCATACTGAAATATATTCTTAAGTCAATCTCCAGTAGTGGTTGGAATGTCCTCTAAGATATCTGCTTGATGCACTTAACAGTGATAGGAGACAAGTCTTTGACATGCATAAAGCTAATCAACAAGACCTTTGAGCTTCTAATCCATTCACCCTGTTTTCTAATATTTTATATTCGGCAATCTCATTGTTTTCATGCAAAGAACTCAGAATTCACACTAATTCTCTGGTTTCCTTTTCTCTTTGTGTTTAAGCAGACACAAATCAGAGATATTTCATTTATTATTGTGATCATTTATTAAACATTTTAAACCCATTAACTTGCTTTTTGTTTTTCTTTTTTTAATCCTCACCTGCAAATATATTTTTATTAATTTGAGAGAGAAAAACATCAGTGAGACAGAGAAACATCCATTGGTTGCCTCCCATATAAGCCCTGACTAGGAATTGAACCCAAAACCTTTTAGTGTATGGGGCAATGCTGCAATCATTTGAGTCGCTGACAAGGGATAACTTGCTTTTTCTATCCATTTTCCTGAGTTTTACATTGATATCTGAGGGAAATATTAATTCATATAATATGTTGTGAGTGGAATACAGCCACTGTTGTTCTTAGAATTAGGACATAAAATGTATGAGAAAGCCAGAATTTCTAATCCCACATTTTAAAAATTTGTAGACAAACAATGCAGATATTTTAATATTTAAAAAAATCAAAATTCTCTCAGCTCTGCAAAGTCATTTCATATAAGTTTCATTCTGCCATTTTATTTTTTTAATCTGTATTTGTTTTGAAATAAGTTGATGTGAATCACTATTAAACCTTGTTATTTTTAGAGCATTGATCAAAAGATGCTAGTGAATACCATTTAGAAGTTGCAAGCATTATATATTTTACAGCAGCAGTTGATTAAATTTGCTTTATAAGTATATCATATGTTTATTTTGAGAATCCTTCTCATTGATATTTAGTTAGAAATATTTTGAGTTAAGAACTTCTGAAATAGTGTGGTTTGCAAGAGTGAGATTTTACTTGGCTATAATACTGCCATTGGCAACAACATGAATAGACCTAAAGGTCTGTATCATAAAGAATGTGTTGTATAAATGTAATCTGAACATAATGGTACCTGAAATTACTGTTTATTTTTAGAATGATGAAAATGCATTTTCATTTTCAAGCAGATAATAATAGGAGTCCAACATTTATCTAAATAAAGACCATCAGAAGAAGTTCAATATTGATTTATTTTCATTACTGGATGGAGGATTAAAGAAATTGACAAAGCATAGAACACTGTACCTTAAACAGATCAGTGGTTTACCTAATATTTTAACTCAAGTTAAATGGCCTAGACTTTGGGAACTGTACTGACAGTACACTTTAACACATTTTTTGGGGGGGGATCAGAAGGCAGGAACCCATAATTTGGAGTATAGCAAGGCTTTCCCTGAATGGAATTGACATTTCCCACATTAATAATCCTCAGAAACATGTGAATGTTTGAATCGTCATCTTGTCAATACTAAAGACAAGATGAAGACTCAAATAGCATGACTTAATTTTTTCAGAGGGAAATGCTTTGTCTATTGGAGCCTCCTGGCTATGCGACCAAGGAATAAACATATCTGGGCAGGTGAATACAAGCTGGGATCTATACACGATGTGAATGTATAAATGATCTTCCAAACATGCTCAGATTTTGGTCTGTGAACAAAATCATAAATGATAGTATTTGGAAGTTAACCTTGATACAATGTTCAAATTTCCCATTTAGTTTCACCGGTTATGAGAGAATGTGGGAAGTATCTACCCCTGTATTTAAAGGGAAAAAAGTATAGTTCAGATTGAAAGACAGACACATACCAAAAATAAAGGAATGGAAAAGATATTTCAAGAAAATGAAAACAAAACAAACAAAGCTGTGGTAGCAATAGACAAAATAGACTTTAAAACAAAGGCTATAACAAGAGACAAAAAAGGACTCACCAGCAATTCCACTTCTAGGAATTAATCCAAAACACTAATTTGAAAAGACATATGCATCCACATGTTCACTACAGCATTATTTACAATAGCTGAGATATGAAAGCAATGTTAGTGTCCATCAATTGATGAATGGATAAAGAAGAGATACATATATGCAAGGAATATGACTCCATATAAAAGAATGAAATGTTGCCATTGGCAGCAACATGAACAGACCTAGAGGGCATTATGCTATATGAAATAGTCAGATATAGAATGGCAAAACCATATGATTTCACTTATATGTGGAATCTAAAAAAAAAGTAAACATGCACTGGCCAGTGTTGCTCAGTTGACTGGAGCAATATCCCATTCACTGAAAGATCATAGTTTGATTTCTGATCAGGGCACAAATGGGAGGCAACCAATAGATGTTTCTCTTTTACATTAACCTTCCTCTCTCTCTAAAATACATTCAAAAATAAAAAACAAACAAAACAGAAACGAGCTCATAGATACAGACAATATTTTGATGGTTGCCAGATGGGAGGCAGGTGGGTTGAGGGATGGGTGAAAAATGGGAATGTATTCAGAAGTACAAATTGGTAGTTACAAAATAGTAACGGGGATGTAAAGTACAGTCGATCATATTATAATAATTATGTGTGATGTCACATGGGTAGTAGATTTATTGGTGTGACCATGTTATCCTATATAATAAAGAGGGAATGTGCAAATTGACTGTCACTTGGGTCAATTGGCACCCACAGCTGAGGCTAAGTTCCCATAACGAGCCTTAAGGAGCAATCAGCAGGGACCTGAGGCTGTGTGCCCACCCACCTCCAGCATGGGGCTTGACAGGGGACCTCAGGTCGTGTCTTCCACCCGCAGGGCTTGACAGGAGACCTCAGGCTGATCCCGCCCCCCTCCCCCCCACCCTGGCACCAGGCCAGAGGAACTCAGGCTGCACCCTCTTCCCTGGTGCTGGGCCAGGAGACCTCAGGCCATGCCCCCCACCCCAGCACCAGGCCAGGGGACCTCAGGTTGTGCCCCTTGCCCCGGTGCCAGGCTGGGGGATCACAGGCCACTTCCTCTGCCCAGCAGGGTTTGATGGGGGACCTCAGGCCTTGCTCCCTACCCTGGCACCCAGGGGACCTGAGGCTGCACCCCTCACTTGGCAGGGCTTGACAGGGTAGGACCACCCTGGTCTGGATCTAGCCCAATGAAGGGGGGCCATCCAGGTTTGAGTCTTGAGCGATTCTTAGGTGCATGTGGGTGGTTGAAGACTTGACTTTGAGTTCCATGGTGCACCCCAGACTCTGGCAGGAGGAAGATTTTCATGTACGTTTTACTAATTTTCTTTAATCTCTGACACTTCTATTATAGAGAAAGGGCAAATAGCAATATTAAAATATTTCCTCTAATTAATCCCCTTTTAATGTGCACGAATTTATATAACTAGTAAGTTATATAAATGTCCAATTTCTATATTATACACCTGAAACTAATATAATATTGTATGTGAACTATAACTGAAAAATAAAAATTATCTAATGCAATAAAAGAGTAATGTGCAAATTGACCATTACCCGAGACACCTAAGCCATGCCCACCAGCCAAGCCACACCTCGCAGCCAACCAAAGTGGCTGTATGCAAATTAGCCCAGCCAAGATGGAGGCCAGCAGCCATGGAGCTAGAGCAAACCAGAGGCTTCTGTTGCAACTGCCTGCTTAGGCTGGCTGAGCCTCTGCTCACGGCCCCGCCCACCAACCAATCATAGCGGCTATATGCAAATTAACCCAGCCAAGATGGAGGCTGGCAGGGAGGCTCTGCACTGGGAGCCTCCATGGCTGGCATAGCTGTGCCAGGTGTATCAGCTCAGTGTGGGGGGGGGGGGTCCGGTGCAGGGCCTCCTCGGGGCATCCAGGAGTTCCTGTCCTGGGTCCACTGCCTGGCTCCACCCCCCAGGGGCCTCCACCAGATGTGCGGGAGAGCAGGTCCTCCATGGGGTTTGCAAGAGCAGTCATCCTGTGTTTGCTGCCTGGCTCCGCCCCCCGGGGGCCTCCTTGGGGCATCCAGGAGCACCTGTCCTGGGTCCGCTGCCTGGCTCTGCCCCCCAGGAGCCTCCTCAGGGAGTCCAGGAGTGCCTGTCCCGGGTCCACTGCCTGGATCCACCCCCTGGGGGCCTCCCGGGGGCACGCAGGAGCGCAGGGGCCTCTGCGGGTAGTGCAGGAGCAGCCGTCCTGGGTATGCTGCCTGGCTTTTCCCCCCAGGCGCCTTCTTGGGGCATCCAGGAATGCCTGTCCTGGGTCTACTACCTGGCTCTGCCTCGGGGGCCTTCACAGGGTGTGCGGGCGCATCTGCTGCACAGTGTGGAGAATCCGAAGCCAGTCCGCTGCCCGGCACCACCCCAGGTGTTTGCTCAGCAGCAAGGTCCCACCGAGGGATCCTGCACCAGCGTCCACCCCTGGCTGGCCACCCAGCTCTGTGCCAGGTGTGTCCCCTCAGCGGTGGGGGCCCACCAGGTTTGTGCGATTGTGGGCCCTCCAGTGGGAAACGTCCAGGCCTGCACTCACCAGCCCTCCCACCCCCCAGTGCACGAACCCTGAAGGGGCTGTGGGCAGCCTGAAAATGGCCCTCAGCTCCTCACCTAGGTTGACCAGGCATGCCAGCAGGTGGACATCTCCCCCAAGGTGTCCCAGACTGAAAGAGGGCACAGGCTGGGCTGAGGAACCCCCCACCCCTCGAGTGCACAAATTTTTGTGCACCGGGCCCCTCATGTTTAAATAAAGGGAAGAAGGCCCTAACTGGTTTGGCTCAGTGGATAGAGCATCGGCCTGTGGACTGAAGGGTCCCAGGTTCGATTCCAGTCAAGGGCATATACCTTGGTTGTGGGCATATCTCCCGGTAGGAGGTGTGCAAGAGGCAGCTGATCGATGTTACTCTCTTATCAATGTTTCTAACTCTCTATCCCTGTCTTTTCCTCTCTGTAAAAAAATCAATAAAAATATATTTTTAAAAAATTTAAAAAGGGAAGAAGTACGAAAAAAGAGTCAGTGTAAGTGATGGCTATCTTGAAACAAGACATTGTCATATAGACCTTAGAACTAGAAATATGTTTAAAATAACTAGTTCACTGTCTTCATGTAACAGATGAGAACTCAGAAACTCAATGAGGCTTCTCATTTGCTCCCTGTCATGCATCTTATTTGTGGCTGTGCAAGACCTACACTGCAGAACTTCTAATTCACCAACTCATGCCTTTTCTTTTTTTCAAGTCACTCCCTGTATTTATTTGTACCTCATTTCTTCATACTTTCTCCTATGTAGAAGAAAACATTCCTTCCTAGATTGCTTTAAATGCTGTCTAAACAGCATATGAGTTCCTCAATGATTGAATTTTTTTCTGTGCATCTTCATACCCTGGTGCTCTAACAAAGTTCCTGCATTGGAGTAGTTGGTTGAAAGTCTTTCTTTAATTAATAACATGCCTTAGTATAGTTCAGTGTCATTGCTGAAATATCTCCTGATACTGTGCCATATTAGTACATCAAGGCAGAGCCCTACATGCACATCACAAACTGAGTCATCATTAATCCTGAAGAGGAGATTTAAAACACAGACAATTGTGTGAAGACATTGAAAAACAGACTTCATAGGATAATTCCTTCTCCTACACCCAGTAAATCTCATTTCGCCAATGTGAGTAATTCTTTCAAGAGCTATACCTTTTGAGAGTCTAGACACAGACTTTGCTTAAGAATAGGAGAAAAAAAGTTACTGGCCTTGTTGGAATTAAGTAAAAGAGTCCTATTTATGGACTTTAGCAACTTTTCGTGATTTGGTACTGACATTTAAAATACTGTGGTCTTCTGCAGAATATTATGCTAAGCAAAATAAGCCAGTCAGAGAATGGCAAGTGTCACATGATCTCACTCATATGTGGAATTTAATGAACCAAATAAACTGATGATCAAAAATGGAAGCATGAACAGACTGTTGAGCCTCAGAGGGAAGGCAGGAGAAGGTGGGTGGGAAGAGATCAACCAATGAACTTGTGTGCATATATCCATGACCCATGGACAGAAACCAAGGGGTGATGAGGGTCTGGGGTGGGAGGAGGATGGAAGCGGCCTGGCAGAGATTAATGGGGGAAAACGAAAACCTATGCAATACTTTCAACAATCAAGATTTAAAAATAAAATACTGTGATCTTTTCACATTATTATGCAAGTAGGTTAATAATAAGTTATAGGCATGAACATTTCCATCTATAGTTATTTTTAATTACATTTACAGAAATAGTAAATAAATATTAAGTGAGGTTTATTTCTGCACTATAGGATTCATCCTCCTGAATTCTCACATTTTAGACTAAATAGAATCCTAAAGAGTAGAAGAAATTTTATGTTACAGAAATAACAGGGGGAAGCATTGGAGTTTAAAGGGGAGGGATAGAGTCAAGAAATTGTTTCAGAATTAAAACCACTTTTCTTCTTTTTTTTGAATCATATATGAGCATTGATTTCAATAATGCTGGCAGTATGGGAGAATAGCAGATCATTCACAAAAATCTGCTTTTTACTTTTCTCCTTGAACTTATGTCTCTGAACTATGAGTTTCAACCCAATTTCCCATTACCTGATTGTTAAGTCATTCTGTTTTAAGAATTCAGAGATCCAGTGGTCCTTATTACCATCCTTTCTTCAGTAATCTCTGGATTCCCTGCTTGATCTCCTGGGTTCGCACTCCATAAACAATGGGGTTGAGGGCTGCAGGGATGACATGATGAAGGATATTGAGGAAGATTGGAACATCAGGGGACACCTTCTTCTTAGCCACATGAGTGAGGACAAAGACCAGAAGGATGGTACTGAAGAAGAGGATAAGGATGAAGTGAGAACCACATGTGCTTAGGGCCTTGGTCACGGCACCTACTGCCTTGAGTCTCAGCACGGCTCGCAGTATGAAAGCGTAGGAGAGGAAGATGAGGATGAGGTCTGATCCTAGCAGAGTCCAGCCTCCAGCAAATTGGTAGAGACGATTTATGGTGGTGTCATTACAGGAGAGCCTGGAGACTGACATATTGGCACAGATGCAGTTCTCGATGACATTTCTCCCACAATAATGGAGTTGGGCAGAGAGAATGGGTATGGGCACTGTTATAAGGACATTTCTGGCCAAAATAAAAATGGCAGCCTTAGCTACAAATTGATCAGTGATGATGGATGGGTATCGTAGAGGGTGGCAGATGGCTACATAGCGGTCATAGGCCATGACCATGAATGTGCAGGACTCCATGGCAAGGAAGCAATTCATGATAAACATCTGGAGGAAGCAGGCAGAGAAGCTGATGGACCTGAGGTCAAACCAGAACATGGCCAGGACTTTGGGTATGACGGTGAGGCAAAGCACCATGTCCAGCAGAGAGAGGAGGCTGAGCAGGTAGTACATGGGTTCGTGCAGAGATGTCTCCAGCCAGATGGTGATTAGTAGAATACCATTGGCCCCCATGGCCAAGAGGAAGAGGAGGCTGAGGGGCAGGGACAGCCAGTGCTGCCAACTGGTTGACCTAACAAAACAATTCAGGAGGAAGTCTGAAACCTCAATAGAGGTGGTTTCATTTTGATGTGCTGTCATATTTTGTCATATATTTCTATAGCTTTATTTTAGTGATCTGTAAAATTAACATGTAATTAGCTTTTATTCAAAATATATGCAGACACCCTTTGTTCTACCTAGATTAACTAGCAGATCCTCTCAGTTATCCAGAGGAAAATGAATTTTTCTGTTTGTGCCATCCTATTGAGCTATTTCTATCACTTTAAATAATATAGAGAATATTGAACTAATATGACTTATAAGTATTTGTTTTGTTTAAGGTTTATTTTGAATAGATTATTATAATGTCTTCACAGTAAAGAGTAGGAGAAAATTACTTAGAAAACTACTCTGTGAAGAGTCTCTAAATTTGTATTTATAAGTTTGTTTCCTTTTACAATAACCAAAAAGACAGTTGAATTACCCAAGTAAGCCTGGCAAAAACTAGGGACTCAGATAAATTCCCCTAGACCTCCATGCCACCCCTATTCTGACCTTTCAGCAGTATTTATTTTGCTTTAACTAGAGATTTTTTAAATTGCACGCTGAAAATAAAGTTCATCCACATTTTGTCTCTTAAGTCATTTTATTTGATAGGTATAGGCCCAGCTTTAAAAAAATTACTTTTATTCTATTTCTTATGTCTTCATATTGATAGAATTCTGAACTTCTGGAAGAAATGTTCTTAAAAGGGAAATTAGCAATGTCACAGGAGTGATACCTGTCATGAAACAAGATGAAAAGCTGATTCTTCTGATTGGAATAGTGTGAGAGTGATGAAGTCCACTTTTAAAGTCCTTCCATCACCTTTCTATTGCCCTTTCCATCTTCAATATAATGATCCAGGTACACACTCTCCCCTCAGGCACTAGTGCAATGTTGCCATTATCATTTAACCTTTCCCCCAGCATTCTCTCAGGTACTAGGGTCACGGCATTAAATAAGAACTTGTCCTTATGTATTCTCTGAAATAAATGCAATCGTGGAGACATTGGATAATAATACCAAGTAATGTGGGCAATGCCAGGGTCTTTCACCAACTCTTATGAGACTTGACTAACTCTCACATATGGAATAAGCTGGAGAAAAGGAATTGTAGAATGAAGCAATGTGATGCTCTCATTTACATTTTTTTAGAAAAGGATTCTACTAAGGTTCTTTCTCAAGTGTCATTTTAGACGATATAGACTGCATCCAGGAGCAGGTAATTTTGATATCCTGGGCATAATTTCCTGTTTATGGCAGCAGTAGCTTTTAGAAATGCTTTAACTTCAGCTGAAATCTGAAGCACCACTTTCTAATCCCCACTTGCCACCAATTGTGCTCTTTGTTCTCAACCTCTGAAGTTAGAGACATTAAATTTAATTTCTACCTTATGATTTAAGCGTTTGTGGACAGATTTTTCTTCCTAAAGCCCTACATTTTTATATTCGTTGTTAAAAACCCAATTTTCACTTCAATGCACTTCCTAGCTCTTTCACCCCCATTAACCTCCTAAGGACAAACCCAGACCTCACTGTATCTGTCACTACCAAACAAAAAAGCAGAGAAGGCAAAAGGAGGACAAAAGAGAAGTTTCCAGAGCACAGGGCCTCACAAGTGCCCCCTGACCTGAGACAGGCCAGTCCCTGTTAGCCCGTCTTTGGGTTACATTAGCTGTACTGACTCAGGAATGAACAGGAGCACAGACCTGGGCTGAAGAGATGGGTCTCTCCTGTCTTGTGGATAATCTTGGTCTAGCTGCCTCTCAGACACCCTTTAGCCAAAGGACATGAATTATGGAGTCTGGTTCCACTGACATTTGCGCTCTGGTTAATTCCTCAAATATTAGGGATAATTGTAACTCTAGTGCCTGAGGGACTCTGCCCTCTGGGAACTTCTCCACACCTACTTCCCTGGGCCCAAAAGGCCATTTCAGAATACACAGCAGGTAGATGAGAAAATGATGTTATAAGTTTTTATTTTTTCCTAAAAAAAAAGGACCTTTGGTACGCCAGCCTTACATTGACAGTGTGTTCTGTAGCCAACAAGTCAGTCTCCTGAGTATAGGGATCTACAAATATTCACACATGTTCATGCTCATTTGCACCTGCACAGTTGTCACCTTCCATGAATCCAAAGGCTCACTCAGAAGTTCTCTTGAGCTTCTGCACACGTTTTTTAGATAGGTACATTCCAAACAATGATATTGAATGGATCATTGTTAACTTATTGTAACACTAGAGGCCCTGTGCCCAGATTTGTGCACTGGTGGGGTCCTTCGCCTGGCCTGCACCCTCTTGCAATCTGGGATCCCACCCTTAGGGGATGTCGGATAGCCAGTTTCTGCCAGATCCTCACAGGCCTGGTCCAGTCAAAAGAGAGCCACTGAGAATAATGCTTCAATGAATACAGGGGTCTATATATCATTATGAATAAATATTTTCAAATTTTTTGAGTAAATACCCAGAAGAAAGGTTGCTGGTCATATGGTAACTCTGTTGCTAATTTTTTGAGTAACCTTCATACTGTTTTCCATAGTGGCTGTACCAGTTTATTCCCACCAGCAGTGAATGAGGGTTCCTTTTTCTCCACACCCCCTCCAACACTTATTACTTGCCAATCTAACAGGTGTGAGGTGGTACCTAATTGCAATTTTGATTTTCTTTTCCCTACTAGCTAGTGAAGTTGAACATCTTTTGATATATCTGTTGGTCATTGATATGTATATTTTTCTATTACTAGGTTTTCTTTGGGGAATTCATGTAAGGAACATTGCACAATATCACAGAAGTGCTTTTGTTTTGGTTGTCTTAATTTTTTTAACTTAGTGTCTTATGTCTTATATTGTTGCATTTATATCTCCCGTGGTTTAGATTGCCAAGAGTAAAGACTGATAAGTTAGTATACACTACTGTAGTCACATCAGCCATGAAAGAACTAATAATACTGCATGCTATTTTTATCAATATCCTCTACTTTGGACCTTCAAGTGCTATCAATTCTGCCTTGAATACTCTCATGGTATCTCCTAGACCCCCTCCATGATCCATCAAGTAGTGGGGTAATGCCAGCAGAGCATGGTGCATCGTGCCCAGGTCCAGTTTATGTGCTGAGTAGCATCTGTTTTGTTGGTGGAAGTGCTGTACCAGTTATGAAGTATTTTTTTAATATCACTCCTGTTTATAGCATTAAATATAGGTCTAACTTTATTTTTTTCCTTATCTACCTATATAAAATGCTAATATGCAAATCGACAGAACAGCAGAACAACTGACAGAATGACCAGTCTCTATGATGTGCACTGACCACCAGGGGACAGATGCTCAATGCAGGACCTGCCCCCAGCCCAGAGCCCCCAATGGGCAGTGGTGGAGGGAGGCAAGACTGGTGAGTGGGCCATGCCAAGCCAGCTAAGGCAGATGCGAGTGGGAACTCCCTAACAGCCCCCACCCCAGGTCGCCCCATAGAGGGAGGCAACTGCTGGAAGCAGTGGCAGGGGACAGGGTCAGACAGCGGACAGTGCCAAGAGAGCCAAGATGGGTGTGAGTGAGGGTTCCTGAAAGCCCCGCCAGTCACCCTGCAGAGGGAGGTGACCAGCAGCAGCAGCAGGGTTGGAGCTGGCGAGTGGGCAGCACCAGGCCAGCCAAGGAGGGTGTGACCAGGGATCCCCTGATTGCCCCACCAGTCACCCCACAGATTGGCCCTGATTGCCAGCCAGGCCTAGGAACACTACTCGTGCCCAAATTTTGTTCACCAGGCCTCTAGTAGAGATAATAATTGATCTTTATCCCACTACTTTGAAATGTCAGCTTTATTATTTACTAAGTCCTTACATTTATGTGGTTGTGCTTCTTTTCCATCACTGATGTTTTTTACTTTTCTTACAGCAATGCCACAACATTTTTATTATTATTTTTTTAGCATATACTATCATATGATAGGGTAAGTTCCCATTGGGATTCTGTCCATGAATTTTTAGGGGCTTTTGCATATTTTATTTTCTACACATTTTATAATTAACATCACTTCTGTCACATTCTATTGGTTACAAGTGAGTCACTAAAGAGAAGGGAGACTGAACTTAAATACTTCATGCGATAAATGTCAAAGAACTAGCGGCTATCTTTAAAACTTCCATACGTAATGTTAATTTTTCTCCTCTGTGAATTTTTTGTCCATTACTCAAATTGCAACTATGATTTACTTTTGTTTTTCCATACTTTTATTTTCAGTTTCAACTCCCCAAAATGGCCACTGGCAAATATCAGGATCTCAGAGTCTACTTAGGAGTCTGCCTAAGACAGTAGGTGACCTGCATGCAGCCTTTAAAATGGACTCTTTTCCTCTTATCTATATATATAGAACCCTAATATGCAAATCGATCCGAACAGCAGAACAACCAACCAGTCACTATGATGTGTGTTGACCACAAGAGGGTGCACATGGAACATCAGCAGCAGGTGGGAGAGCGTGGAACATGGCAGACATCAGCTGTGGTGGAATGGTGAAGCAGGTGAGCAGGAGGGCCAGACCAAGGCGGGATGCTAGTCACTGTCATCAGGGCAAACCTCTGTTGGTGTTGGTTACTGAAAATTCTTTGCTTCTGCACACCAGGGTCCCACCTAGCACTCCCACCTGCTGTTGGTGCCAGCCCCACTTGAACCCACTGCAGGCGCCCAGTTCTGACTCTGATCACTCGGCACCATCAACAGGTGCAAGTGGCGGCTGCTGGCCCTGATCACCCCTGAGGGCTTCTCCACCTCTCCCACTAGCACCCACTGACAGCACCAGCCCCAATCACTGCGCCATCAGGGGATGCAAGCAGTGCCGGTGCCATCAGCACATGGGAGAGACAGTTGTGGGAGTGAGGCTGCTGACAGACAAGGGACTGGGGGCCACAGTAGGAGGGGCCAGGCAGGGGGGCACGGAGGAGGGGCTGAGACCACTCCTGTGCCCACCACAACCTTGCAGCCTACAGTTCCTTCAAGGTGCATGAATTTGTGCACTGGGCCCCTCATATACTATAATATATCTAGTTGCTTTTATTTTTTAACATCTCATTTGTCTCTTTATAACACCTTTCAATCTGGAGTCTTACATTTTTTAAATTTATGAGCATTTGTTTCTATTTCCACAAGTTTGTTTTTACAAACATTTTACAATGGGCTTACATGGACTTAAAAATTTTGTAATGCATTTTAAACATTAAGTTGTTTATATACACAGGAGTCCTACATACTCTACAGATAGCCTTGAATTAACCAAAATCCATTTTGAGGGGCTTTCTTCTGTGACTCTCTCAGTTTTGGTTTTCTTCTCCTGACCATTTGTGTTTTCTCCAGGCTCATCTCCTCACACTGATAGATAAGGGTTATATGGAGGCTCTTCAGGGCTTTTAGTAGGTTTTCTTGCTCTATATTCTTTCCATAGGCCATCCTACCTACTCCTATTGCTTCAATTTCTATGTTTATATCTTGAGTGCCAAACTTGTAAGTCCAAGAGTTTACTATGTACTTACACTTATATATCTCATGGGCAATCAAACTCAAAGTGCCTAAAAATGGACTTCTGATTTTACTCCTGAGCCTCTACCTCCTCCTATACTGATGTTCCATACAGTTTCTCAGATCATAACCTCATGCATGAATACGCTCTCTCCCACACTCTTGCTATCTAATGTAATAACCCGAACCATGTCTGAATTATAATCCTAGTTACTAGCTTACATTGAATCATTTATACAACATTTATTTAATCATTTATTTAACAAACATTTATGGGTCTCTACCATACACCAAGCACAGTTCTGGCACTGAAGATACAGCAGTGGACATAATAGGACAAAATTCTTGCCCTTATACTGCTTACATTTTAGTGAATGGAGACTGACTGAACAAATAAATGCGTAAAATGTTATGGTCATTGACAGTGATAAATCCTATGCAGACCAGTGACACACAGAAGGCATTAGGAAATCATGTGTTTGGGGGGAATATTGTTGAATACTATTTCAAATACTGTGGTCAAGAAGACCCATGGGCAGAGAAACAAAGAGTAAAATGTCCCAAAGGCAGAAATATGGTTCATGTTTTTGCAAAACGGCTAGGAAGGCAGTATACATGTAGCAAACTGAAGGAGGAAGTCAAATAGGTGAGTCCCACCGAGAGAAATAAATTCCTCTCCTTTCTGGGCTTCCAAACTGCCTCATTTATGTATTTTAATCTAACTTTTATTACATTGCAATATAATTGATTTTACATATGCTTGTCTTTACTACCAGACTATGTGTTGTTTTTTACATGATGGGATCGAGATTTATTTATTTAGATTTCCATTTTCTAGCACTCTGCTGGACATAAAATAACTTTCAATAAATATTTTTAAATGCCCAAAGAAAAATGTTAAAGCATAATGGCTATTTTAAACATTTTCACAGTTGTTTTTTAATCTTATATTTACTCTTCCAAAGCCCATGTACTATCTTTAAGTACTGATACTTCCCACTGACTACACATCTTTAATTAGTATTGAATTTCCATCTCCACTGGCTCTATTGGAGATTTCATCAGGATCAGGCAATTAGTTTTGATGCTTGACTCATCAAAATTCATAGCCCCTGGTCTGAGTAGTATGGTGAGCAATTACACAAGTATATCCTTAGTTTCTGCCAGGATACCATAAAATAATAAGAAATAAGATGTATTCCTGCATATGAGGGAAACAATATAGTTCATATCATTAGGCTTGTCCAGAGAGATTAGGATTTGCATTTCTTTCAATCCCTGCCTTCCGATTGTGATTGTGAGTATTCTTCATTGCGAAAAACAAAGCAAGAACACAATTGCTTTCTTCTGTCACCCACCTCTCCTTAATAATTTCCAAATTCCCTGTTTAATCTCCTTGGTGCGTACGCCATAGACAATGGGGTTGAGAGCTGCAGGAATTACATGGTGTAGGACATTAAGTAAGACAGGGATATCAGGGGAAACCTTTTTCTTGGCCATATGGGTAAAAACAAAAACCAGCAGGATGGTGCTGAAGAAGAGAATGAGAATAAAATGAGAGCCACAAGTGCTCAGAGCTTTGCCAGCTGCCCCTTTTGCCTTGAGTCTAAGAACAGCTCGAAGTATGAATGTGTAGGAGAGGAAGATGAGGATGAGGTCCGAGCCCAGGAGAGTCCAGGCCACAATTAACTGGTAGATTTTATTAAGGGTAACTTTATCACAGGACAGCGTGGACACAGAGAGGTTGGCACAGATACAGTTCTCAATGATATTTTTCCCACAATAATGGAGCCAGGCAGAGAGGATAGGGATTGGTGCAGTGAGAAATGTATTACGAATCAAGATGAAGACAATGGCTTTTGTCACAAATTGGTCAGTGATGATGGATTGGTAGTGCAGAGGCTTACAGATGGCCACATAGCGGTCATAGGCCATGACTAGGAATGTGCAGGATTCCATTGGGAGGAAGTTGTTCATAATGAACATCTGAAGGAAGCAGGCAGAGAAGCTGATGGACCTGAGGTCAAACCAAAAGATGGCCAGGACCTTGGGAATAACAGTAAGACAGAGCACTATGTCCAGCAGAGAGAGGAGGCTGAGCAGGTAGTACAAGGGCTCATGCAGAGAGGCCTCCAGCCAGATGGTGATCAGGATGGTGGCGTTAGCCCCCATGGCCAAAAGGAAGAGGAAGCTGAGAGGCAGGGACAGCCAGAGTTGCCACTTGGGGGATCTGACAAAACAATTCAGGAGGAATTCAGAGACTCCAGCAGAGAGGGAGCTGTTGCTATCAGGCAGCATTGGCAGTGACTTTCGTGAGGTAGATGTCTTTGAGTAGCTAAAGAAGAAAGAAGGAGTTAATTCCATCATAAACTCTGATGACTACATACTTAGCTTGCAAGATCCATAAGGATAAGGACCCAGCCCATCTCACCTACCCCACATCCCTTGTGCCTAGCACACTTTTGAACACATAAGAGGTGGCTAAAAAATATTTGTTGAATGTGTAAAATATTGTTTCCCTGTTGTTCTTTCATCTGTGTTTCTTTCTATATCTTCTCCTGTGTGAACTGGATAAATCTTTTTAGTGTGTTTTCTTGGTTAATATTTAATGGGTACAAAAACATTTGAGCATAAAATGTTATTTTAATGAAACATGTAAAATCAAAGAGAACATTTTAGTTCAAATTTTTTAAATGTGTAAGTATATATCTTAAAGGCTATGGTATCCACAATTAAGTTTTAGTAAATCTCCTGATGAAATTGAATAACAATCATATCTATGGTTAGTCTGTTGTCTCTATATATGCCAATAGCCTTTTCTATAGCTATACCCATATGTATATTGAAATACCTTGAATGTGTCCACAGCAGGCAAAAAGAAAGAATTATCAGGCTACAGATTGAGTGACATCCAGACATGAAAATCAAACACTGATGTTGGATTTCAACCGGAGGGCATTTGTGGCATTATATGAACTAAAGCACCAGTTTTCATTACCTAATAGAGCTCAGGGACAGAAATAAAATCCAGGCTGAAGCAGGTGGCAAGACTATTAGGTGATCTCCCATATGATAGGCCTTTGCAGCATGTATCCTGAATAAAGGGGCTAGAAATAAACTCACTTTTTCATCTCCACCCCTCATCCCCACCTGAATGCAAAGAAAACTCACTTCCTCAAACCCCATTGTATACTGGTAGAAGAAGTTCCCTGTAAAACCTGAACTGCAGGCTGGTCCTCATGTGACTTTGCAGCCTGAGTTCACATCAACTGTTTGGCTCAAAAAGGAGTTCAAAGTTATCCTAAATTATAGTGGCCCCAGAAAATACAAGATGAAACACTAATGAGAGAAGTAAGCCCAAATCTTTTTTTGAGGAACCAGCTTTTATCTCAGGCCTAAGAGAACAACACAGATCTTTCTGAAGATAGGGTTGCTTGCAGTAAAATAAATAAATAAGTAAGTAAATAAATAAATAAATAAATAAAATTAAGAAAAATATCATGAGTAAAAAGCCCACAAAAACAATAGAGGATAGAATAACTTACATATGGTCAGAGTTCCAGATTGAGGGGGAGATATAATGGGATAGAGACTTATGAATTTTTCAGAAGAGATGAAATACATCAATAACTAAATTCAAGAATTCAAGTGATTCTAAGTGGGATAAATAAAAATAATTTCACACCGAGCTGTATCTAAGTGTATAAGCCTTGATTTCATCTTCTTACTTCAGATACCAAAGACACAGAAAAGACCTTAAAGATTAATGTGACTATGACAACCAGAAGAATCAGTGTGTATCAGGGCCCTGATACTAGAGTTGCACACTAGTCTTAGGATTCTTGACCTCTTTTTTGAAAGGTACCTTTACTCCCACAGTACCTCCTGCTTCTCCTTCTAACCCCCTGTATTTGTATCATTCTTCCCTCTTTTCCCCAATTGTTAGATTTCTTTTGGTGTCACTGTCTACTTCATTGTCTCAAACAGCCTGCAGACAGTCTTCCTGAGGCAAAATTATTATCTCTAATGGGCTATTTCACAAACAAACCACAGTGACCCAACTTGTAAGATTGTTGCTTTTTGTGCCTACAGGGTCCACACCTGGGCACTAACTTTCTGTTACTTTTTGGGGCACTAACGTAAGAGTATAGAGAAGGTGGAGATGAATTTGTCTTAATCTTAAAAAATTATTATTTCTGACGTCAAACCTATTCAATAAGTCCTGGAGGCAAGAGAGGGGTAAGGAATGTAATAATGATAAAGGGAGCAGAGAAAGTTATTGAGTGGAACACAATAATCTAAGCTTGCTTCCCTGGGGTACGTCTGTTGGTGTGGAGGAAGCTATTAACAGTGGAGTGAATCTAAGCCAATAGGTAAAGGATAGACTGAGAGAGTGAGTGGAAAGAATGGAGAGAACAGAAGCATACATGCCCAGGAAATAGATGGTGGAGAGAAGATGGAAAAGAGAAAACTGAAATCAAAACAGAAGATATTGGATATAAATAGAAAGGACAAGGAGGTAAAGAAAAGAGCAGAAAGGGAGAAGAGTACTTTTAGGGAATGAGAAAGGCAATAGAAGGCAGACTAGTCAAGATTTCTTAGTAATGATAATCAAGGGCTTGTGATTGGGGATCCTTTTTCGCTTTTAAATCTACATTCTTAATTTCCCCATAAGAGTATGATTAAGGCCCTTCAAGACATCGCCCACATGAGACTCTGCTGCAGATCCTTGAGCCTCCATTTGGACCTAACCTCTCCCCAAAGCACACAGAAGTCTGGGCTCTGCTTTGGAACAGCCATCTGTATCTGGCCCTGTCATTTTTCTCCCCTGCTTTCCCTTCAAGCTCCTATCTCAACTTCAATCCTACAGCTTTTCCAGTCAAAAACCCGGTTTTAGTCCCACCACAGTTCTTGCTCTAGCCAGCTGTCCAATATCACGGTGGTGGCTTAATGCCTCCCCATTCTGGTGCAGCCAGACTTACGGGATGGAGACAGTGATCTCTGCCAGGAAGGGCTATTTCCAGCTCTATCTGTCTAAGTCTTTTACACTCTGGCTTTCAGAAAATAATGTGCTTGAGCTTCCCCAGGGAAAGACTGCCTTGCTGACCCAGAAGGGGCCAGAGAATCAAGAGCCCAGCATCTTCTTATTCCTGAGGTACAAAGCTTTCCTCTCAGTTCTTCACATTCTGTGATCCCTAAGCAATTAATTTTGCCCATGAAAGCATAGGTGGAGTCTCAGAGTAATCACCCTGTACCAGTTGAATGAATAGAATGTAATACTTAGGAAATACAATAATTAATTGTTATGTTTTAATTATACAAAAGTAAAGCCCTAGTGCAAGAGGGTTTAGGCAAAATGTCAGAGGGTACTAAGTTCTGATTTCCCAAAAATGTATTAATAAAAAAGTACATAAATTCAATTATGTGCACTCCTATCATTTGTAGTAACTATAAAATACTCATATCACTCCCTAACTTTTTAATATCTGACCAATGGTTCTACTTGAATGAAATATTTTCAAGAAGCCTTATTTTTATGACATTTTAGTATAAAAATCCAAGATGGTTGCTTATGTCTAACTAATCTATAATAATAAAAGCATAATATGCAAATTGAATGAATGACTAAACAGCAGAACTACTGAACAACAGAACAACCATCTGGACCACCTTCTGGATGACGACACTATGACACACACTGGTGCCAAGCCAACCAAGGAGGGTGCGAGGCAATTGGTGAAGGGGGCCCTGCCATCACCCCATGATTGCCTTGCAGAGGGATGCTCAGGCCAGCCAAACAATCACACCCCACACCTGTTGCCTGCAGAGGGACTGGTGGCAGGGGAGGGGGAGACAGCACCACATAGATGGCAAGCAGTGGAAGCAGTAGGGGCAGGGCAGCTGCCAGCAGCTGGGGAGAAAGAAAGCCCTGAAAGGCCCTAACCATTGGCCAGGACTAAGGATCCTACCCGAGACGTTCCAGATGGCTACAGTGTGCAGGCTGGGCTGAGAGACAACCTCCCTCCGCATCCTCACTCCCACCCTGTGCATGAATTTCATGCACCAGACCTCTAGTTACTACATAATATATGCCTTTTGCTAGGTAGCAATCCTACAAGTTTTAATGTCTGTCCCAATTTTCAAACAATACACTGGCATCTGTTTTATTATGTTTGGTTATACATTCATTTACTCAATCAATAATACTGTAGCCCCAACAACTGCTGTGCCAGATGAGGCATCTTTACTAAAACAGTCAAGGTGTCTAACATTTACTATGTGAATATTATTCATGTTGATGTGTTGTTTTCAGTTCATCTCTATCAAGAAAACAGTTGTCAGTCAGCTAGGGTAGGCAGCAGTGCACTATACAAGAACTTTGTGCAGTTTACATTTAACTTTTTGCTCTGTTACAATACAGACTGAAACAACCTAGATCATTTAGATGCTTCCTATCAGCAGGTCCAATACAGCGATGTCATCATATGAATTAGAGTGCTTACGCAGAAAATATCAAGGGCCCTGGATTCTCTGATAAGACACATGCATATGACAGGGTGAAAGGTAAGCACCACGGAGATACAGGAGCTTGCCATAGTAAGGGTGTTCTTACATTTCCAATGGTGGGGAGCATGCTCAGACATCACTCCCATGTTAAAGAACAAATTATTGTAACATGCATCTCCTATCACTAAGAAAGAAGAATCTCTGGATTTTGGAGATAGCATTTAACATCCTTGAAAATTCTGATCTAACATATTATTTATCTGGTGACATTGAAGGCTGAGAGTTTTGATTGGGACCCAGAGCAAGGAAGAACTCTATAGTAGGTTTAGACTGAGGTTCAAGCAGCCTGCTTCTCAGACTACAGGATTTGGGAGATACAGGTGGTGCTCCTGGCATTAGTGATAGATAAAGAAACTGGGGGGAGTCTCCGATAAGTCCTAATATTAGTTCCAGAATAAACCTATAGAGTCTGCAGCAAAGAATGCAACAGATAATTAGCCACTATTTGAAAGAGCTACAACTGTCTGAAACAAGACACAAATTAAGTTATATAGGCAGAGCAGCAACCCATTCTATCAAGAGAATAGTATTTGATGGGGTTGTCCCAGACCTCACTTTGCCTATCTCATTTGCATGAATGCCTTTCCCTCTCCTCACACATAGTCTCAGGGAGACTCTCAATGACCAGATAAAAGGAGGGGGAAAAGCTCAGTGCTGGTAATGAACGAATCATCTCACTCACTGTGTGCAAGCCAAGAGCAGTTTCCACATTATAGTCCGAATCATGGAAAAACCACAAAGATGGAGACAGGACTCTGAACTGTGCATCAGGCCATTAACCAGATGAATTAGCAAGATTTGAACATCAGAGATAAAGAAGTCTGGGGGAAGGCACATGAATTCACTCCAATGCATTTGACACATGCAGATCTTAATAGTTCACACTAATGCCCCCCTCAGAGCTTGAGTCAAGGAAGAAGAGGCAGCCAGAAGTAGCAATGACTTCTAAAAGCTCTGATTGCCTGTGAGCAGAATCTAGAATGGGCAATAAAGGGAAGAGGGAAAGAAAGTTATTATAGTCTCTAGACAAACTGCAGTGGCAGAAATGTATCTTCCAGTCTTAAATGCTTTCTTAGAAATTGTGATAACCCACATCTTGAAGAACTAGTAACAGGACAGAGCTAACACACATAAAGAATAAGATCTTATCAGTGCAGGGTAGGCTGTAGCAGACATGGTCAGTGCCCTGTCCCTGTCCCTTCTGCACTTTGATTACACACCAACATATTTCTCTTGCCAACACCTGGAAGTGTTCCTGGGAGCGCCCTCTAGCTGTGAAAGCATGCTAGACTTGTGGTTGGGGCAGAGCTGAAGTGTCAGGGGATGAAAGCCTTGAGCAAGTTACCAAACAATGATGGACAGAAGTTATGGCAATATCTTTCCAATCATATTGATCAACACTTGGATCTGTCTACTACCACAGTTTTTTCCTGATTTGATTCAGTGGCCATCGTTTTGTTTGTTTGTTTTTTAAATTCTTTATTGTTTAAAGTATTATATGAGTCTCTTTTTTCCCCCATTGACTTCTCCCCAGCTGCTTCAACCCTCCAGCACATACCCTCACCCTCTACTGTGTCCATTGGTTATGCACATATGCATGCATACAAGTCCTTTGGTTGATCTCTTATCTCCCATCCCCCATTTTCCCTCATAGGTTGGGCAGTCTGCTCAATGCTTCTATGTCTTTGGTTCTATATTTGCTCACAGTTTATGTTGTTTGTTATATTCCATAAATAAGTGAAATCATGTGATATTTATCTTTCTCTGACTGGCTGATTTCGTTTAGCATAATGCTCTCCAGTTCCATCCATGCTATTGCGAATGGTAAAAATTCCTTCTTTTACAGCAGCATAGTATTCCATTGTGTAGATGTACCACAGTTTTCTAATCCACTCATCTGTTGATGGGCACTTAGGCTGCTTCCAAATCTTAGCCATTGTAAATTGTGCTTCTATGAACATATATCCTTTCTGATTAGTGCAGTGGCCATCGTTTTAATAATGGTGCCAGAAGCAGGTTACATTACATAAAATCCCTGCATATATGCTGGAGAGATATCTGAGATATTGTTGGAGTCTCTCTTGATTCAAAATTTACTTGTATGCTTATTGAGGTATGTGGATCACTAGGGAGTATTCCAAGAGCACTAGAGGCCAGACTTAAAAGGAATAATATTAAGGTAAAACATACTTGCTAAGGGAATGAGGCTACCTTTGAAGTTGTTTTCTTTTAGAAAATTGCACTAAAGCCCTTATGTTTCTCAATGGAAAAATTTTTGTACATAAATAACACATAACATAGCTCATACATGATAAACATTCTGGCACTAAAGTTTCTGTTAAACTTTTTAGCTTCCTTGGTGAACTCATTATTTCTCTTAGATTTCAAATGGCCTGTTAGAAATGCAAAAATCCAGCTAATTCTGCTAAATAAAGCCAACCTATGGCAAACTTTGGCAAGTTGAGTCCGTTGTGGAAAGTAAGGTTGAATCACACACACAGCACAGCTGTATAATAGAGCATGTGATGGACATGTGATAAGGGCAGGAAGATAATAATCAATGTCTCTAATACAGCTTTCATTGAGTTGATTCAGAAAGTCAGTAGGGTGAAGCATGGATATAATGCAATAGTCCTTGAGTGTTTAGAATACAAACATTGTACTCAACATTGGTTTCTTCTTCTAGCTGAATCCAAACACAAATACATACATATATAATTCATATATCATATCATCATGACTGGGGCAGCTGAGGAACAAACATTTTTAGGGTTAAGAATTCTTAGAACTTGCTCCCGGATCTGTTTTGTCCTGACCCCATAGATAACAGGGTTGAATGCAGGTGGAACAACCATATATAAATTGGCCAGAAATATATAAACATAGCCTGGGATGCTATGACCAAAGTGGTGGGTCAGAAATGAGAAAAATTCTGGGATGTAGAAGATGAGCATGACACAGACACGGGAGCCACAGGGGTTGAGAGCCTTGAATCGGGCATTCCATGATGGTAAACGAAACACTGTGCAGAGTACCTTCACATAGGAGAAGCCAATTACTATAAGGTCAATGAATCCCACAGAAAAGGCAACCATCTCAAACCAATTGTTGGCCCTGATACTGGCACAGGAAAGACGGGCAGTGCCCATGTGCTCACAGTAAGTGTGGGGAATGATCCTGGCACCACACAATGACAACAGCAAGATGAGAAACACAAAAGGGATAACAAAGATTAAAGATCTCACTATCATGGCTATCCCTAGAATAGCCACTACCTTGCCTGTGAGTATCATGGTATATCTAAGAGGCTTGCATATAGCAACATAGTGGTCTATGGCCATTACTGTCAGTACTCCAGAGTCCAGACCAGTGCACAGGTGAATCATAAACTTCTGTGCAAGACAGGCACCAAAAAGAATTTCCCTTAAATTGAACCAGAAGATGCTCAGTATCTTGGGGATAGTGGCAGTGGATAAGCTTAGGTCAGGGCAGGCCAACATTGCCAAGAAATAAAACAGGGGCTGATGGAAAGAAGGCCCAGCCTGAGTTATAAACAGGATTATAATGTTCCTGTTTATAAACAGAAGGGCAATCAGATATACAGCACAAAAGGGAAAACCAATCCAGATATGGAGATTTCCCAGGCATGGAATCCCCAAAAGGACAAAGGAGAAAGGATAGAATTGGGTGGTGTTGTGATGGGCCATCTTTATGGATACTGGTCAGTTTTTTACTCAACTCAAGACTCCAATCCCATTCATGTCATTTTTTCAAGTCGCAGAAATATGCAGCATCAATTTTCTGACTTACTACTCAGCAGAAGACCCTAGAGTGAAAAATTATAAAAGGTTTAAAAAGCTCCCAATACAGAATTGACCAGATTCTTGACATCCTGTTTTCCTGACCAAAATATGTTCCAAATTTGATGTTCTACTATAGTCCCAGCAATGATGTAATTTCAGTTACATTTTAGATGGACTTTTGTAATGTTACAATGGAGAGTGGACTGAAGGGGCACGTAAGAATTTGAAGTAAGCTGAGAGATATATTGCTTGCCTATTAAAGAAATAGTACTGGAGATGGCAAGGCAATGGTATATAAAATAAATAGTCACGGAAACATTTTCTGATATGATTTGGGGAATGAAAGAGAGTAATAAGTCATGTTTAATTTCCAGTATTCTGTCTTTGGCCATTAAGTGAGTATTGGTGCTATTCACTGAGATATGAAAGAGTTTTATTTGTTTAATCTTAATTTATGAGTGAAGTTGTTGACATCAATTCTGCAATGAGTAGATATGAAATTCATATTGAGTCAAGCACAAATTCTCAGGCAGAACATGAGTTAAGCTCCCATTTTCACTGAAGTCCGAAAACTGGACTTCAGTGAGTTTATAAAACACTAAAAATTCCATTCACATAACTCTAAAAATAATAGGATCCCTACCGTGATTAAGATAATATCATATTTTTCCATGTTAAAAATATTTACAGTCTCTGCAGAACTATGCCACTTAGAAATTACAATCTTACTGACCTCACTCTGTCACTCATTTCCAATTAAATTACTCACTTTCTGGGCTAAGTGACATTTACCAAAGCCTCAGATATGGACATTATTAGTGCATCAGAAAAGCTCTCAGATGGTAGAAGTTGTTCATGGATGATACTAAAATTGAGCCTTCTGACCCTAACCGGTTTGGCTCAGCAGATAGAGCGTCAGCCTGCGGACTGAAAGGTCCCAGGTTCTATTCCAGTCAAAGGCATGTACCAGTCAAAGGCAGGATGTTTCTCTCTCATCAATGTTTCTAACTCTCTATCCCTCTCCCTTCCTTTTCCTAAAAAATCAACACAATATATTTTAAAAATAAATAAATAAAATTGAGCCTTCTGGAAATTCAATACATTTGCAAAAAAAAAAAAAAAAAAAAAAAAGAGTAAATATATGTTGAAAAGATGTTTCTCCTATAGGTCTTATTACAGACTTTAAGTATATAAATGCAAATATTTAGAATCTAAGAAATAAGATTTTTGTAATCAAAATATTAAATAATAAATTATAATTAAATATTAAAATAAGTTTGCAGCATATCTTTAAGTCATAATCACAAGAAATCTATTTAATTAAACAGCTAAAATTTAGATCTTAGTGGAATACAATCTTATTCTATGGTAATGTTTGGATGTCATCAGTCCTCTAAGTCTTTCTGAGACATAAATATTTCAACTGTTCATTTAATATTTATTATTTATTTTATAGCTAGTGTTGGATGTGAAAATGCCTAAGATACATGACCCTGATAAATAAACAGCCTTTTTTTATAACTCTTACATTCTAAATTAGCAAGAAAGATAATAAGCTTGCAAAAATAATTACTCCAGATAATGTTTTATGAAAACAAAGTTGAATAGCTTTAAAAATCAGCATTAAGAATACAAAAGAATCAATTAAAAAGAAAAAAAGATGAACAGACACTTTTATAGAAGATATATAAGTGGCTAATAGCAAATGAAAAGATGCTCAGCATCATTAGTCAGCAGAGAAATGAAAATCAGTATCACAAAATGATTTCATTTTATTCTCCTTGAACAGCTAAAGGAAAAATGAATGACATTATAATATATTAAAGAAGATGTGGAATAACTGAAACTCTCATACATTAATGTTTGGTATGTAAAATGTACAACTACTTTGGAATAGATCATAAAAGGTGTCATCACAAGAAAAAAAAGTGTAACTCTATGAAGTGAGGGATGCTAACTATACTTTTGTGGTAATCATTTCACAATATACATATATCTGATAATGATCTTGTACACTTTAAACTAACATAATATATTAATTATATTTTAATAAAACTGAAAAATATGAAGTAAACATATATAAAATTAGAAAAATTATTTTAAAAAGAGTTGTGGTAATGCATGAAGCAAGGACCTATGTCTTTTCAGCAACCATGTTGGGACTTGTTTACAAGTGCATAATCATTGTATGACTCAGACATTCTAGATTGCTTCCCACCTTCCCTAAACTGCTGGGTATCAAATTAATATTTATAATGTCAGTACTAAGTGCCAGACACCATGCTTAGCTGGGGATACAAGAAGCTTGGGATATAACTTAAGGGTTTTTAAAAATTCAACAAGTTATTCTGTTGTCAAGGTAGGGAAAAGCAGTTTTGTGTAAAGAGTTCAGGCTTCAGGAACCCAAGTGACATGAATTCATCCTGCTCAATTGCTTGGGAGTTTGTTTCTTCATCTAAAAACCTCTCAGAGCAAAAGTAAAGGTAAAATAAGAATGTATATAAAGTGTCTGGCACATGATAGCTATTCAAATAGTAAGTTTATAAAAAGGAGAGATTAGAGGGGGTGAAAGAAAAGGACAGAGAGCTCAGTCAGATCAATCTCTTGAAACCTTCATGAGGCCAATGCTATGAAATGAGATGTAACAGACCCTAAAAGAAGTCTCTCAAAATCAGCAATTCAAAAATGCATGCATGCAGTGGAATTTAGCCTTCTCAAATGCAGAACAGGACCAGCTACCTATGCCAAAGAAAGATATCCTATAAAAACATCCCATCACAAAAAAACAACAACATTGTAACTATGTGAGGTGATGGATGTTAACTAAAGGTTCTGTGGTAATCATTTTGCAATATACAGATATATTAAATCATTATGTTGTATACCTTAAATTAATACATTGCTATATATTAATTATCCTATATAATAAAGAGGTGATATGCAAATTGACCCTCATGCCCACACATCATCACAAGATGGCCACCCCCATGTCACCACAAGATGGCTGCCCCATGTTATCACAAGATGGCCACTACAAGATGGCTACCCCACATCGTCATAAGATGGCCAGCAGGGGAGGGCAGTTGGGGGCCATTGGGCTGGCAGGGGAGGAGTTAGGTGTCAATCAGGCCAGCAGGGGTGTGGTTAGGGGGTGATCAGGCTGGCAGGAGAAATGGTTAGGGGCAATCAGGCAGGTAGGTAGGTGAGTGGTTAGGAGCCAGCCATTCCAGATTGTGAGAGGGATGTTTGACCTGCAGGATCAGGCCTAAACCAGCAGCTGATATCCCTCAAGGGGTCCAAAATTGGAGAGGGTGCAGTCTGGGCTGAGGGACTACTGCTCCCCCCCCACACACACACACACATAGTACACAAATTTCATGCACCATGCCTCTAGTATTCAATACAACTAGAAAAAAAATAAAGTGATACAAAAAAGGAAAAATACTGTAGAAATACTACATTTTAATTAAAGTCATTTGGCAAACATAAGCTTCAGTACAAAAAAAAAGGTAGGATCATCCAATTATTTTAAATTATTTAAATAATCTTTGGGAAAATGCAGAAGTTGACCCAAAATCATCTTCAAAGGAGATAGGCTGCTCTTGAAAAATATTTCTTGGAAATATTGAACTGATGTGTAGCATCATGAAGAAGGGGATTTTAAAAAGAGTGAAGCACACTCATATGTGAAAATCAAACACTGGAGCTTTCATGCCTCAAACACTGGACAGCAACACCAGCCACAGCTTGGGAAGGAGACTGGAATAAACAGGACAATAGAGGGGGTGAATAGGATCATTTATTTGTGTCTAGAAATGACAGTTATAAAGATGAAGATAATGAAAAAAAAGAACACATAACACTTTGAAGAATACAATTCCTTCACTGATCTTTTCCCCAAAGACTAAAAAGCTGTCTATCACCTTTACAAACAACAACAAAAAAAAACACACAAAAAAAACAAAAACACAACAACAACAACTAAAGAAATAACACCCTAGTAGAAAGAAAGAAAAATTAGGAAACGCTGTGTCCAGAGAGTTTTCACAGACAGAAAATCTTAGCAGGATCTGGGAGTCTCTGAGGAACCAGAAGATGGCATGCCTGCTGTAGGTGCCAGAGAACAGAGTGAAAAGATGCTCAAGTTAAAATATTCAACCTCAAGAGCCTAAGTTTGGCAATAAATGTCTACACTTCAGCCCAAGAAACAATTCACAACACAAAGACTATGCTGAACTAACAGATAGGAGAGGCATGGGTGTCCCTTACAATTCAGAGAAGATGCAGATCTTTTTAAAGTCATTGTATCAAGTTTGTTTCCTTAGCTGCCAAACACTCCATTCACACTCCATCTTGCTAATGCTGGGCAAGACCTTAGTTAACGATTTGGTCTAGGATATTTCCCAAGTAACAAGAAAATCCAGGAAAGGGAGGTTTTCTTTGAAGCAACAGGAAACAATGAGTCTCAGAGGAATGTTTCCATTGTTGTTTGAGGTAAGGAAAAGAAAAGTCAACACTCATTCCACTCATTATAAGTGAAATTTCCTTTCCAACATAAAAATAATTCCTGACTTTCATTAATAATTCTAAAGACGAACCTGATCCTTTTTGTGTCTGACAATCTTCTCAGAAGCTTCAGGATTCCCTGCTTGATCTCCTTGGTTCTTACACCATAAACAATGGGGTTCAGAACTGGGGGGATCAGGTGGTGCAGGATGTTGAGCAGGATGGGGACATCTGGTGGGATTCTCTTCCTGGCCAGGTTTGTGATGACCAGAACCAGCAGGACTGTGCTGAAGAACAAGATGAGGATGAAGTGGGAACCACATGTGCTCAGGGCCTTGGCTGCAGCACCCTCAGCCTTGATCCTTAGCACAGCTTTCAGGATGAAGGAGTAGGAGAGGACAATAAGGATGAGGTCAGAGCCCAGTAAGGTCCAGCCTGCCACAAACTGATAGAGTCGGTTGAAGATGATGTCATCACAGGAGAGTTTGTAAACAGACAGGTTAGTGCAGATGCAGTTCTTGCTGGTGTTCTCTGCATAGTATCTGAGCCGGGAAGAAAGGATTGGAACAGAAAAAGAAAAGAGGGCATTCCAGGCCACAACAAATACAGCAGCCCTAGCCACAAATTGGTCAGTGATGATGGATGGGTACCATAGTGGGTGGCAGATGACCACATAGCGGTCATAGGCCATAACCATGAATGTGCAGGACTCCATGGTCAAGAAACTGTTCATGACGAACATCTGGAGAAAGCAGGCAGAGAAGCTGATAGTCCTGAGGTCAAACCAGAAGATGGCCAGGACCTTGGGGATGACGGTGAAGCAGAGCACAACGTCCAGCAGAGAGAGGAGGCTGAGCAGGTAGTTCATGGGCTCATGCAGAGAGGCCTGCAGTCGGATGGTGATCAGAAGAATACCATTAGCCCCTATGGCCAGAGGAAGAGGAGGCTGAGAGGCAGGGACAGCCAGTGCTGCCAACTCTGGTAGTTAGGGAAGCAGATGAGGAAGAATTCAGAGACTGGAGCAGTGGAATAGATGCTGGGTGATGCCAAGTAAAGGATTCTGTACAAGCTAGAAATTCAGAGTCCCTGAAAATGAGAACAAAATAAATCATGGTTGAAAGTATATATTCTAGACTCAGTAGAACTCAGTGTCCATTAAGAACTCAGTTTCTTAACCTGTCCCAATGGATTTTTTATTTATTTATTTTTCTTTCTGACAAATATATCAATATTTATTTAACCGATCTCCTTGCTACACATTTAGTTTGTTTCCAGATTATCCCTGCTTCTATAGAGTTTGAAATCATCATCATCATCATCAGTCTTCACTGCATTTAACTGAACACTTGTCATATGCTAGGCATTATGCAGAATGTTTACTAGTATATTCACAATCTCACTTTACACTTTCTAAAAATACTTGAGAATAATTAATACTGTTATACTAATTTCACAGAAAATGAAAGGGTATAGATAAAAGGGAACAGAGTAGTTTGAACAAAATCAGGAGAGCCAGTAAGTTGTGAAGAACCAGGAAGTCTGACTCTAGTGTCCATGCTTCCAGGCACCACACAATATTTACACTCAACCAGAATAATTCCTTCCTTCAGTGTAGAAGAGATAGCTGTACGGGGAGCTCTACTACCTGACTCCATACAATTAGACAGAACTCAACATTGGGATTCTGTATTTTCACTCATCAGAAAATACTGGGTTAGAGGTAGAGCAGCCCTTGATCCTACCCAAAGGCAGTGATTTCTCTCAGGCCCAAAGAGGGTTTTGGTTTAAAGGTTTATGGTTATCTTATTGGATTACTTGCTGTTGTTTATCTTTTTTGAAGGTTCAAGAGTATCTTCTTTGGATCCTTTAGTCAGTACTGAAAGATACAGGAGGAGGTTCATTGAAGGCAGAATGAAAGCTAGTTAGCAGTGAGTGAGTGTAGGCATATAAACCTACATAGGGATTCATTTTCTGTATGTGGTAAGCAAAACTGTCTGATTCCTTGGGGCCAGGATCCAATTTTCCTAGCCTGTGGAATCTGTGTTCTGTAAACTCATCAGCTTTAATTCCAGGTGTTTCTTTAGGTGGGTACTATCTTATTCTCCTTACAGCTAAACAGAGAGCAGGGGACCAAGTGCTAGAAAGGGTAATAGTAATGACTGTCACATCAAAGAATCAGAAAAAAGCCCAGAATTTATGGCAGGTGGAGAGGGAGCCCAGGAGGCATATAATCAGTATAGTTGGGATTACTGATCCTGCTCACCCATTCCATCTGATAGTCTCCTCCAGGAGATAAGGTGTATCTGAGAAAGTATAGGACTTCAGCTGCCAGAGAAGGTAAGACCCAAGGCCTTTCATTCTTTCATTTTTAACATCCCATACTTTCCAAAGCAGTACACACACATATACACACACACACAACTTTCTACCCATTGTGGGCCTTTAAGAAACCAAGGATTCGAAGGTTAAAGCTGGGGGAGGCACAAGTATATATCAGTTCTGTCCTGTAGTTTCATATGTGACTAGGAAAATGACCCTCATTGAGAATCAGAGAAATAAGGATAAAAAAACATACCTGCTTTTCTGAAAACATACCTTCCTTTCCAATAATCTCAAGTTCAGGACCAGAGAGTGACTTGATCTATTTGAATAAGTGAGAAAATAGTCAATGCCTTCCCTGTACCTGGTCTTAATGTTAGGCATACAAATATGCATCATGAATTTAGCAAATATCTTCTGAGAACTTAATAGAGAAATTTTTTAAAAAGCACTTATAATACAGTATACATGTTGGTCTACTAAAGATGATCTTACGGTAGGAAAGGGACATACATACAGATAAGTAAAGCAATGTGCTGTAGTTAAAAAGTGGGCTTCAGCCCAGCCAGTGTGGCTCAGTGATTACCAACCTATGAATCAGGAGGTTGCAGTTCAATTCCCCATCAGGGCACATGCTCAGGTGCAGGCTCAGGGTTGTGGGCTCAGGATTGCAGGTTCAATCCCCAGTGTGGGAGGTGGGAGGGTGTGCAGAAGGCAGCCAATCAATGATTCTCTCTCATCATTGATGTTTCTATCTCTCTCCCCCTCTTCCTTTTTCTCTGAAATCAATAAAAATATTTTTAAGTTGGCCTCAGATAAATCCAAATCTTGCTCTTAAACTTATTCTTTGACCCTGATATCTAATTAAACTCCATGTTACCTAGTCTTCTCATTTATGAAAAAATAATAATACTTAAGTTTAAGGTACTGTGTGGAGGGAAAGGGGGTATCACTTCTTGAGGTCCTCTTTGGCCCAGAGACATAGCAAGCTGAGAGCATGAGTGAAGAAAAGAAAAAAGAAACAACATTTACCTGAAAGAAAGAACTATCCTTGTAGGCAACGGTAAGAGAAGAAGGACCTGCCTGGGCGGATGTTCAGTAATGATTGGTTTTGAGGTGTAGGTGCTGGTAGTTCCTAGTTCTTTGAGGAAAGGAGGTAGGAGAGCAGTGTCAGAAGACAATGGTCAAAGGTATGCAGTGGTACATTCAGCCATGTGAGGCCCACCTGGTAGCAGTAGATGTCTTGTTCACTGTAAGGAAGCACAGAATATTTGAAACAGAGAGGTGATGTGCTATAGATGGGACAAAGGGGAATCACACAGAAGGCAGGGACTCTCTTGTTGGTGAGTTCTGAATAGTTCAAGCAAAACCCATGCAAGTGAAGAAGAAAAGTTGTATCTTAGGGTGGGAGGACTACAGAATTTAGTGTAAATAAAGATTAAGGGGGTAGGGAGAGACTAGAGTCAAAAATGTCACTGAGGATCTCTAAAACATATTTAAAGCATCTTTAAATGAGGATCTTTTAACTGATACAGGGAAGAAATGTCATTTTCAGACCTATAGCACAGACATATTCTCTCAGGCAGTTACATCCTTTCAGCTCTGTTTTGTAGTTCCTTTTAAACTCCTTAATAGGTGAACCATTTTTTCTCTCTGACTATATACTTCTCAGTAAAACTGAGCCTCCTAATGAAATAACAGCTTTAGGTCTCCTTTACACCAAGATTTACTCATAAGTATCTTGGCAGCTCTGGCACCAGCACCCTATTAAAAGAGTTCTATCTTCTATATATACCAGGCTCCCAAATTCCCCTTCTTTCTCACAGTTTTGCTGGACCTAACTTAAGACTCAGCGTCTTCAGCAGCCTGCACAATTGCTGTTTCTGTCTGCTAGAAAAAGCACCAAAACCGGCCTCCAAAGACTCTAGAAGCTGTTTTTATGAGCCCTGGCTCCACTATGCCTCTTCCCTCCCCATTACTCCCAGGACATGTGCTCTTTTTAGGAACCTGTGCCCTGAATCTCTGGTCTATTTCTCAAGAGAGTGCACTATAAAAAGCTTAATTCAGCATTGTGAATAGGGGAAGGAAGGGGAGATCAAAAGCTCTTGGGGAGTCTAAACAAAGAAAAAGAAAGGGGGTGAAGAAGGGGGAAAATCGAGTGATGAGGTTCCTCGGGAAAAAAATTCTATGTGGGTAAGAACTGCAATAACCTGTCCTCAGCCCTGTAGCTCTGTAGAGGGAGATGATAGAGGAACATTCCCAGCAATCAGACAAGCATACATATCAAAGGACAACCAGGTTGGCAGGGAGCACTTTCCCTCTGAGCCCTTCTCCTGCAACGGGAACATTAGTCTGGACCCACACAAATCCCTGGGAGGGACCTTGTTTATCATATGGCTTATGTCTAAATTTCACCTTCTTGTCTAAAGTCTGTTTCCTAAGTATAGTTGTAGAAAGTGCAGCTGTTAACCATATTCACCTTCCATGGAGCATCACTTAGCGTTGATTCCTTGGGAAAACAGTGGGGATTGTCACCAGCACAGCCACCACTCTGAACTGCTGCACATTAGCACCTGGAAAATAGCCTCTCCCGTGATGGTCTCCAGATGCGTCTTAGAACAGGGACACTCAGACTAACTGTAGGCTCTTTGGGGCTTTGAGCACAGGAATCCTGAAGAGAGGAGAGCAAGCGGACTCAGGTTCTAGGTCTTACACTTTCCTACCTACACTTTCCCATTCCCTCTGTGCATTAACTCCTCTTCTGCTCTGTCTCTACCTTGGGACTGGAGGTTTTGAGTGCAATAGCAATGCCCTTGGCAGCATCAAATAAAGTTGATCAATGAAGGAAATGATTACCTGAGTCAATCATCATCCAATGAAAGTATGTTGCCAGAGCATGCAGTTTATACTGGGAAAAATATCCTGGTCCTCAAGGTTACTTATAAATAAACAATCCCTCTCCACTCTCAAAATCACAGGGATGTGGCAAAGAGACAACTGGAGGCTTAAGTGAACTGACATATAATAAAAGTAATTTTGCCATAGGCTACTTGATATAAACAAAGAGATCAGTTTCTACAGCATATTCCTGGTCTTAAAAATATCATCAAACTTCTAAATAAAGACCC
>PVJC01010290.1:0-43996 GCA_004026665.1 Murina feae
GTGTAAGAGCCTTTATGGGAGCTGATTTAGATGGGAAGGGGAGAGGTCAGGGAAGGATTTTCAGAGAAAGTGACTATCCTCAAAGCAGAAGAATGAAAGTTAGCCAGGGAGAGAGGTAGAAGAGATTGGGGTGGTTTTGTGTGTGTGTGTTTTGTGGGTTTGTTTTTTTTGAGCAGGGGAGGGGGATTATGGTGTGTGTGCATATGTGTGTGTAATGTATGTACGTGTGTGTGTAGATGTGGATGTGTGTATTTTAAAGGGGGTAGGGAGCATGGTTCTGGAGGCCAGGAAACCCAGATTCTGGTTTAAGAGATGCTAGTGACTGCTCTTCACCCCTGTCCCATTTTCTTTAACTGAGTTGAATAGAAACCTCTAGGAGTTCTTATCTGCTCTGTGATTCTTAGGAACTGTGACCCCACTGCAAGCTGTGATGGCTCCCTTTGGGCCATATCTGAAGCGTCCCAGCCCAGATTCTGCGGTTCCCAGAGACTGTATTCTGAGTTCCTGCCTGGCTGACCCTGCTTAGGCCAGATTCAGGCAGTTGGTGAGGCTGAGTTACCTCAACTTCCTGCTCCGCCTACATCCACGTAGTTATCTATCCCTCTATCTATCCTTTCCTCATTCCCTCCATTCTCAGAGGATAAGGTGTTCCTTTTCCTCTTCAAGGTCAACACAAGGACTCCTTTTAGCCCCTATCCTCTGGCATGTTGCTTCACCAATTAATCCCTCTGTCCTGACTTCCAATTCTTAGCTCTCTCTGGTTCCCCCCAAAAGGAGTAAACTCTCCTCAGTAAACACACTCACAAAAATTTTATTACATAAAATACAGAACAAATATCTCTTTCTTTGAGCCTCATTTCCCTCCTCCTCCTCTCCTCCTCCTTCTCCTCCTCCTCCTTCTCCTCCTCCTCCTCCTCCTCCTCCTTCCTTTCTTCTTTTCTTTTCTTTTCTTTTCTTTTCTTTTCTTTTCTTTTCTTCTTTCTCTCTCTCTCCTTCTCTTTCTCTCTCTCTCTCTCTATTTTTCTCTCCTGTCTTTCTCTTTCCCCTTCACTGTTTCCCATATTAAATTATTAAGGTAAGTTTAAAAGTCTTGAGAATTCTTGAGCCAGTGATGCCTTTACATAAAACTGCCAATTTCTCACTTCCTGTTGACTCCTAATATGTAAGTTTTCTACCCACATCATGACACGAAAATGTCACTGATGAAATTTGAATCTTATCTTAAATTTATGACCATTAAATCTAATAGTGGTATCTCATCCTCTCACTTTATAAACTTCCCTGCTACATTTCAAACTACTGACATTGCTGAAACCTTCCTTTGTGAAATGCTCTTTCCTGGGGCTGCTATTATTTCTCACCTCAGCCCCAACTGGTCTGCCACCTAGCATCAGGTCTGAGGCAGGAGGAGAGGGTGACGCTGAATCCAATTACAGGTCCTCCTGAGTTATGGTTCTGTCACCCGGGAAGCGTGAACAAAAGAATTCAGAGCATGGATTAAAAGGTGGCCGGAGTCATTGATTCAGGTCATTTGTCAAGACAGCCTCAGTGGGAGGTGGAGAACCAGAGAGGACTTGAGAATTAGGTAACCAGTCATTTGAATCTTGGGGACAGAGGTGAGAAGAGGGAACCCTTTGTCAAGTTCGGATTCCATGTTAAAGCGGATTTCTTACAAGATAGTGTTTTAACCCTGGAAGGTTTAGAATTAAGCCTAAATACAATGCACTAAAGAAAATCCAAAGTATTTCTACCCAAAGAGTTGGAAATGTCTGTATTTAATAATGTAATATGCACAGTATTCACAGTTTTTTAAGAAAATCTGTTAATTGACATGATTGAGCCCGTGAGTCCACTTTAAAATGTGTCATTAGGTGATTGATTTAGACTTTGGATCTTTAAATTGAAGCTTTTGAGATAATTTTGCTATGTTTTATACTGGATTAAAAAATTTAGGAGAACTGAAGATGCACCTTATTTGTGAGTTTTATTTATCTGTTTTATAAAATGATAAATACTGGGGAAGGGTTTATTAGTCAGAAAGCTGAAATAATTAAAGAGAAGATCAAATATATTACATTTTGTACGTTTAAAACATGTTTTACTTTAATAAACCAGGTTGAAAAATCACTTAAAAGGATTAACAAAGTTTAGAGAATTTTAAATGGAATATGAGATTTGTAGTTGATCCCAACTCAAGAGAAAACTACATTTTGGATTGTAGTTTAATTTATTAAGAAAATTACCTATTAATCAAGAACCAAAATAGGCACATATAATGCCTTTTGGGGCCCTGGGGGTACCCAGAAACCCCTGTCACCACCTTTGCTCCCAAACATTGGTGCCTCTGGCTCCTTCTCCCTCTTTCATCCCATTCCCTGACTCTCTGGCCAGCCTCTGGCCCCCTGAGCAGCCTCTGGCCCCCTGGCCAGCGTCTGGCAGTGAGTGTCACACTGTGTGCAGCTCACATGACACTGCATGCGTACCTCCAGCCCTGCTCTCCTGACACAGCTGCAGATGCTTCAAAAACAGCTGCCTGCAAGGCAGATCCACTTGCATCTCCCCTGCCGCCTTGACACTTAACCCCGCCTCGACTTAACCCATCTGGAACCAAATTCATCACTGCCCCACCCCACCTCCACCCCCAGATTTCTTCTCATCTAGCTTTCCTTGCCCTCAGGGGCCAGGACTGTGGCTTAGGCATCTTTTGATTCCAGTAGGCAGTGAAAATCTCAATCAGTGCTTACAACGGCCAATAAAATATGAGATGGCGGAATGCATGTTTTTGGATGAGCTGAAGGGAGAGGCCCATATCATGTTGGTATTGGATAAAACCTCTTTGTCAGGAAAGCAGGAATAGCTGACATTTATTGAGCACCTACTATACACCCAGCATTCAAAGTGATTTGCATACATTGTTAAAGGCGTGGGGCCAGAGAGGTTAAGCCAGCTCTTCACGGTGACTGAGCTAGTGCCAGAGCCAGGACTCAGTGCCCGCCCGCTTAGCCAGCAGACGGCCTTTCAGTGATCCCCACCACAGCTCAGAGTAGCTGTCTTCACAGGTGGCTAGGTTTTCTCTGACTGACTTCTACACAGTGGCATTCCTGATGTGACTATGAAAACTGAGTGAAACTTAGGAACTCAGAAATGAGTTGATGAACAGCCCTGGCTGGTGTGTTCAGTGATTAGAGTGCCACTCACCAAAGGATCTCCAGTTCGATTCCCCAGTCAAGAACATGTAGCCGGGCAGCAGGTTCTGTCCCGCAGGCCTGGTAAAGACATGTATGAGAGGCAATCAATGGATGTGTCTCTCATTTATGTTTCTCTCTCCTTCTCTCTCTCTCTTCTCCTCCTCCTCTCAACCTCCCTTCTACTCTCTCTAGAAAAAAAATTTATGGAAAAAATATCCTCAGGTGAGGATGAAAAAACAAAATTAATTGATAAACCTTTGGTAGATTTTTCCCCCCATTTCCTCATAAAAGAACTCCCTCCACCTTTTAGACAGATCAGAATACCAGGCTTAATGAGATCAAAGGTCAGTGCCGTCACTTACTGAAGAAGCATCAGCACAGTTTTTCCTACTTGACCCACGACTTGAGGAAAATCCTCTCCACCTTACCATGCACTGCCAGGCCCAGAGGGGTGCGTCCCAGTCAAACTGGGCACGGTGGGCTTAGAGGAAGTGCAATCTCAGAAGCACCTCTTAAGAAATAAAATTGAGAAATTCCCATCCTTACATTTCCTCCTTCCCGCTCCCTTAGACAGTTCATAGAAACAAGGCTCCTTTTTTCCACTGCACACTTCAACCCTGGTACAAAATTGTAAGAGTGGTAAAACTGGAAATGCTATCTTATCCTCCTCCATCCCACCCACAGCCCCACCCCATCCTCAGCCCCGCCCCACCCTCAGCCCCGCCCCTCATGGAGGATAAGCCCTTTACACAAGTACAGATTGAGATGAGGTCCTTTTCTCAAATAAACAGTTTTACAATACACGTCTTTGGAGTCTGTATTTCTCATTTCCACATTAACTCTGTCCCACTATCAAAAGAGAATGCTGCTTTTCTTTAAGATTCTCAAAGTTGGGGGAACTTGTATGTAGGTTCTCTTCAGGAAATGACATACAAAAAATATAACAACAAAATATAAATATAAAAACACCTTTGGGTGGTGAGCCCCCAATGAAATAGATAGAGATGCTTTACAGAATTGAACTCTTGAAATTTATGTAATGTCACTAACCAAAGTCATGCCAAGAAATTTAATTAAAAAATAAAGATATCCTAATAATGAAAGTATCCTAAAAATACATTTAGTCCACCTTTAGCAATGCCTATCAATTGCTTAGAAGATCAATTTCCTTGAAGGAGTCACATGTGCAAGTCTGAAGACAGGGAAGAGCCTGGATAAAGATGCAATACTTAGATACACAGTGCCACAGAATTTCTAGAAAGAACCTTTTTACTGACAGTGTTTAATTTCCAGAATGAATTGTGGTTGTGGCCAAAACTCAAAATAATTTTTATTGCAAAGTACTGTTTCCTCAACGACAAGGAGTGAAAGAAAGGCACCGTTTTATATAAAGCGGAAAATAATCACAAAACCGAAGTGACCTATCTGGCCACACTCAGAGAATGTCGTAATTCAGGAGAAACTGGCCTCCTTCTCTTGGGTGCACGGACCAAAAGGTAAAGGTAAACAGCACATGTTTGAACACTACTTATCACCACACCCGAGAACAATGAATGCTCTCACTTTCCAGGTGGGTGATAAAGACAATAATTTACCCAGAGTGCTGTGGGACTGCTTAGTCTGGAGTGTGCCTTTAAATTGATCTGTGGCCATATAAATCACTCCTCCGTTCTTTAATCTTTCAATAGACACCGTGTTATTAGTTGATATAATCCAAAGACCCGTCCCTTCAGCATCTTACTCATTACTAGATGCTTGCATTTCAGAAAGTGCAGTTACTTCATTACCTAAGTTGACCCTGGTGCGTTTACATGTGCACCCAGCAGCCACCGATCAGGATAACGCTGTGGCTTCGAATCTCAGCTCCAGAGCCTCTAACCTCGGTGAACCTGCATTGCTTTGCAAAATTGGAATAATAATTGTGCTGACACGTAGGTGGGATTGTTGCTGCCCGAGAAGCTAGGTATCAAATCAGTGTGTGCATGTGAAGAAATTGTGTATGTTTACCTGTAGGACTTCTGTAAGCAGAGAATTCTTCAAGACTTACCACTTCATGATAGCCACCTGTGAGAAGGGCTGTAATTAAAAAGATGGGTAATAACAAGTGGTGGCAAGTATGTAGACAAGTTGAAACCTTGTACACTGCTGCTAGGAATGTAAAATGGTGCATCCACTTTGGAAAATAGTCTGGAAGTTTCTTAAAAGGTTAAAAGATAGAATTTGCTGTGCTACTCAGAAATTCCACTCGTAGAAAAGTTCTACTCCAAGGAAAGTGAAAAAACATGTTCACACAAAAACTTGTACATGACTATTCATAGCAGCATGTAAAAACAGTTCAAATGTCTGTTGACTGATGAATGGACAAGTAAAATGTGATACAGACTGTTACATGGCCATAGAAAGGGAATGATATGTGGCACAACATGGATGAACCTTGAAAATATCATTGCTAAGTGAAAGAAGCCAGGTAGAAAAGGCCACCTATTGTACGATTCCATTGATAAGAAAGGTCCAGAATAGACAAACGCAAAGACAGAAAATAGGTTGGGGATTGTTTAGAGGTGAGGATGATGGGGAATCTGGAATTTGTGGCCAAAGGATACAGGGTTTCTTGTGGGGATGATGCACATGTTCTGAAATTGATTGTGGTGATGGTTCACAGCTCTGTGAATATTTTAAACATCATTGACGTATACATTTTACCACGTTAAGTGCCCAGTCAGTCACTGGTGACTGACACTGTACTTTCCATCCAGAAGACAAAACAGGCTGGGCTCTTAACATGTTAAATGGGTGAATGGTAAGTTATGTGAATTAATATCCTATATAATAAAACCCTAATATGCAAATTGACCAAACAATGGAAACACAGTCACTATGATGTGCACTGACCACCAGGGAGCAGACGCTCAATGCAGGAGCTTCCCCCTGGTGGTCAGTGCACTCCCACAAGGGGAGCACCACTCAGCCAGAAGCTAGGCTCATGGCTGGCAAGGGCAGCAGCAGTGGCGGGAGCCTCTCCCACCTCCAGGGAATGGGCCTAAGCTGGCAGGTGGACATCCCCGCGTGGGGTTCCAGACTGCAACAGGGCGCAGGCCAGGCTGAGGGACCCCACCCTCACCCCTAGCCTCAGTGCACAAATGTCATGCGTCGAGCCTGTAGTCTAATCTAATAAAAGAGTAATATGCAAATTAACCATCACTCTGAGACACCTAAGCCATGCCCACCATCCAAGCCATGCCCACCAGCCAATCAGAGCAGCTGTATGCAAATTAACCCAGCCAAGTTGACGGCCAGCAGCCACGGAGCTAGAGCAAACAGGAAGCTTCTGTTGCACCAGCGATGGAGTTGAAACTGTCTGCCTAGGCTACTCAAGGCAACAAAGTTTTAATTATAGAAGCTACGGAGCTGAAGCAAACAGGAGGCTTCATTGCCTGCCTAGGCCTCCGCTCAAGGCAACAAAGCTTCAATTATAGAAGATAAATAAACCCCAGAAACCTACTTCCAGCCAGCCTCGCTAGGATGTTGGGTCAATGGAGCTGTGGGCAGCCTGAAAATGGCCTTCAGCCCCTGACCGAGGTTGGCTATACCCCCATGGGGTGAGGGTTCCCACTGGGGGGCTTGGCCAGCTTGCAAACAGCCATCAGCCCCTCACCCAGGCTGGCCAGGCACGCCAGCCGGTGGACATCCCCCGAAGGGTCTCAGACTGCGAGAGGGCACAGGCTGGGCTGAGGGACCTGCTGAGTGCAAAAATTTTTGTGCACCGGGCCCCTAGTATATATATAAAACTCTAATGTGCAAATAGACCAAACATCAGAACAACCAACCAGTTGCTATGATGTGCGCAGACCACCAGGGGTGCACACAGAACATAGCAGGCATCGGCCATGGCAAGATGGTAGAGCAGGTGAGCAGGAGGCACCCGACCAAGGCAAGGCGCCGGTCGCTGTCATTGGGGTGAGCCTCTGGTGGTTACTGAAAATTCTTTGTTCCCACACACCACAGTCCTGCCCAGGCTTACACCTGCTGCTGGTGCTGGAGCCACTGCTCACACCTGCTACTGATGCCCGGCAACAGCCTCAATCGCTTGGCACCATCAGCAGGTTTGAGCAGTGGCTGCCAGCCTCAATCACCCCTCAGGACCTCTCCACCTCCCCCTGCTCCTGAGGGGCGATCGAGGCCAGCAGCTGCCACTCACACCCATAGCCAGCACCAGAGCCGCTGCTTGCACCCACTGCTGGCACTGGCCCCAATTGCTCCCCATTGTCAGCAGTGCAAACAGGGCAAGAGCCATCAGCACATGGGAGCGGAGGTGGCAGGGCAGCTGGCAGACGGGGCCATGGTGGGAGGGGCCAGGCAGGGGCGCCGTGGAGGATGGGCCTAGACCCGCCCCTGTGCCCACTGCTGCCTCACAGCCCACAGTTCCTTTCCAGGTGCACGAATTCGTGCACTGGGCCCCTAGTATCTCAATAAAACGATTAGAAAAACAAAGTGTCAGACTTCTAAGAAACTTCCATAAAGTTTTTAGACAAGAGGTCAGTAGACAGTAGGACATCTTTTAATTACCCATCTACCCATCACAGATGTGCCTGCAAATCTCTGGGCTTTGACTTGCCAGTAGTAGCCTTTGAGGATCTTCCCCGCCGACAGCTGCATTTTCCCCTGCACAAAAACAAGAAGCTTCAACTCCAGTCTTTAACAGTTTCATTGCTTTTTTCTCCTGATTGCCAAATTAATATACACACAGTGAGGAAAAACCCAGAAAAGTACGAGTTCAAAGTATAAATTAAAGAACACAGGAATCTGAGAGCATTGTCCCTTCCTGACTCCTTTCCAGGTGAGAATATCTGAGCTAGAACTTGTTTTTGTTTTTGTTTTCAAGAACTTAAAGAAAAAGAGTTTATTAGTGAAGCAGCGAGGTAGAGAGGCGAGAGCTTTGGTTTTAGAGAACCAAGTTCTCACGCCAAGGACATACACGGGCTGCATTTTAGCAGAGCTGCCTCTAAAATGACCACCTGGCCCTGAAGACCGCATCCTCGTAAAGGCGGATTTCCAGTCTAGTATAGGCTAGATAGTGTCCAAAGGCAGGCGCCGTTTGTATTAATTTAAAAACACACCCCCACCTTGCTGGCCGGTGTAGCTCAGTGGTTGAGCATCAACCTATGAACCAGGAGGTCACAATTCGATTCCCCATCATCAGGCACGTGCCCAGATTGGGTGCTAGATCCCCAGTGGGGGTCATGCATGAAGCAGCTGATCAATGGTTCTCTCTCATTATTGAAGTTTCTATCTCTCTCTCCCTCCCCCTTCCTCCCTGAAATCAATAAAAATACATTTTTTTTAAAACACACACCCACTAAGTTCGCGCTGCCATTAGTGATCTTCCTCACCCCACCATTGACATGATATTTATCTTCCTGTAATTTTAACAACTGTATCGGTGTGATGGGATTCCTTTTTTACCTGGTTCCAATTTCTCTAAGCCTAGATGCAGAGCCCCGGGAACACAGGGTCTAGGAGCTGGTCCCTGAGAATTACCCTCTCCCAGGGCAGGTCTCAGTGTGGGGCTGACTTACTACGTCCGTTGAATATAGTAGCCTATTCTTTGTTAGGGGGAAAAAATGGATTAATTGTTTGGCTTTGGTCCATCAAACTAAGGCTGGCCCTTAAAGGAACACATACATTCTCTAGCTTCGGATTGTCCCAATAAAGATCCAAAACCATTATAAATATTGCTCCCTTAAGGAGTCAGGCCTCTTGCACTTTTCTTAGTTCACAATAGAAATGCTTATTTGTAATTCACTTTATAAAATCATTTTCCTGAATGGGTCTCTTCGTACAAGGACATGAGTTGATAACAAGATGCACTACTTTCTACAGGGAATCCATTTCTGTGAAGAAACATAACTAAAAACAGTCTCATCCTCTGAACTCTCTCAGCTTTCTGTTCCCCCTCAGAACCCTTATCTATTTTTTTAAAATATATTTTTATTGTTTTCAGGGCGGGAGGGAGAGGGATCGAGAGATAGAAGCATCAATGAAAGAGAAACATCATCAATTGACTGCCTCCTGCACAGCCCCCACTGGGGATCGAGCCTGCAACCCTGGCATGTGCCCCAACCAGAACCTCCTGGTTCAGGGGCAACGCTCAACCACTGACCCACACCACCCATGCTATCTATTCTTTTTTTATTGCTGATTATTCTTTCATGTGAAAGTGTTACTTTCCCAAATGGCTATAAATTTTTAAGTATGCCCCATAAACATCTCTTTATCTCCCACAGCACCTTATTTAAAATTGAACCCTAGATAGTTTGTGATTAATTATTTTCCAGGAAGCATGGTAAGTCCTCCTGAAGTACCAGCATTTGTGATCTAGTTACGTGGCCGTGTATCTTTCTGAAGGCATGATCAGAATTACTGTCCACAGACTGCTGGGGCCACCATAACAAAGCACCAGGCTGTGTAGTTTAGGCAGCAGAAATGTCTTTTCCCCGCAGTTCCAGACCCCGGTGTCAGCAGGATTGGTTTCTCCTGAGGCCTCTCTCCATGGCCTACGCGTGGCCACCTTCTTACCCTTTCCGTGGTCATCCCTCCATCTGAGTGTCACCTGTGTGTCCTAGTCACCTCTCTAATAGAGACACCAGTCCCATTGGATTAGCCCCTCCACCCCCAAGGGCCTCACTTTACCTGATCTCCTCTTTGAAAGTTCTCTCTTCAAATCCATTCTGAAGCACTGAGGGTTACGGCTTCAATAGGTGAATTTCAGAGGGACACTTCGGCCCAGAACAACCTCGGAAGCATCAACTCTCTCCTACAGCTGGTGCCAACATTGAGCATCCACACCCTCTACCATGCCCAAGGCCCAGTGGTCCTTTGTCCTGAAGAATCGTCCTGAAACGTCTCCATCATCAGGGCGCTCCATGGCGAAGCCCGAGTACACACTATGGAAAGATCTGTGTCGCTTACTCAGATTTTCTCTTAGTAACCCCACAACATACCAGGAAAGGATAAGAAAAGTGCAGCAAACAGTATTCCTCTAATCAACCCCTCCCCAGATATCAAAGATGGAAATGCTGGTGGAGGAGAGACCATCTGCCTGCCAGCATTTCTGGTCCAGGACCTTCTATGGGGAGGGGTGTGGTGGGCAAGCAGTTGGTGAGATCGCTGGGAACTAAAGTTTAAATCCTTATTTCGGTCTCCGCACAGACTGCAAGTCATGCAACTTTTCTGGTCCTTGTCCTGGGAAAACGGCAAAGATTATCTTCCTGTGTTCTCCACCAAAAGCACCTTCAGTCCTCCTCGTGTTTCTAGTTTCAGCCAAGCTTTTAAATGTCACCACATCATCTTTATTGGAACTTTAAGTCTCAAGTGAATCACATACCAATAAAAACTGCCTGCGTATTTGCTGATGACATGCAATGCATGTGAAGGAGGGAGCCAGGAGTTCTTTATTTCTCAATCCTATTAAGCCTCAAAGTCAGTCCGCTGCTCTTTGGAACCTGGATACCACTGATTGTCTCCCCAGCGTATGTAGAGACCGTGTGTCTGGGTTTTTCTTCTAATCAGGTGAGACCAGCCTTTCTCCTCGAAGCAGCAGAGCACCTGAGCCCAGGGGAAGACTGGTCTGCTTGGCTTGTACATCCGTCTGCCACTTCCCAAGAAGAGACGGTTTGACCGGACTTTACCAAAAAAAGCACTCTTCTCTCCCGAATACCAACAGGGGGAGGAAATAGAAAGAACTGAACAGACCCCCCTGGACTTGTTGAAAGGGCCCGGGCCTGGAATGAGCCTGCCTCGGGCTAGCTGGTAGCATATGGGTTCTTGCCTTTGTGCAGGAAAGATTTCACAATACCAATCGAGGTGATTCTGACAGTATGTTTACTAAAGTTGGAAAGAAAAGGAAGGGCTTAAGATAGAAGCAGCAGACAGTGAGCCAGGGTGGAGCTGCTGTTAGCTCACTGAAAAGTCAGAGAAATGGGGTCCTGGGGACAGGTTCAGGGGCTTAGCCCGGGACGAGCTGCTGCTGCCGGTTGCTCCTCTGGTTGCCAGTCTCAAGAGTAAAGATGCAGGCCTGAGAGGGGGAAGGGCATGGATGTGCTCCAAAGAGATCCCGGGCTGGGTCTTTGTCTTCAGGGTTCTTAAGCTGTTTTCTAAACTGCAGGAATTTCAGGGGACGTCTTAGGGAAGGATCTCAATAGACTGTGAGTCAGCTTTATGCTGACTTGGCAAAATGAGATTTATTCCCCCGACTTCATCTGTCTTTGGGTGTGGTTGGCACAAATGGCACTGATTGGATTTCTGTTATCTACCTCCCTGAGTAGGGCGGTATAAGTTATTACTCTGTGGTTGGAGAGAAGTGTAAACCAATTACTCTTTAGTGTCCTTGGTTCGGGGCAATTGGGATTTTTCGATTTATTAGATGGCTATAAACTGCTTGCCGTTTTAACTGTCTGTCTCAGTTTCTCTACACCCCTTGTCCTGGCTTACTAGCCCGTCTCAGTTCAACATGGAGTTGCTATAGCCAATCCACGCTGATACATTGCCCCGGGACACAGCCAGGACTGCGAGGCGCTGTTTCATGAATTAGGTTTGGATTACGGCCCGTATCACTCATCCTGCAAAATAAAGTGGGTCTGAGACTCATGGTCTTTGCCCGGGGCTGGCCTGCCTTTTCCTTCTCCCAGCAGGTATTCACCGAGCTCACGCGTCCTTTGCAGTGCGGCCACAGCTGCCCCAGTGCCCCCAAGATCTCATCCGTCCAAATCCGGCTTCTGCCACCCCAGTGCTTTGGCATTTCATCTGGCGGAGGTGCGGTTCCGAGCCTCTGACTCCTGCTTTTAGGTGAAGATAATTTACCTGCTCTCCCTCATCCCACGTGTGGCCCTACAGGTATCAGGAGTCGAGGCCCAGGCAGCCCAGGAATTACATTGTTTATTTGCTAGTTTCACACAAAACCAGGCCAACCCCAGGCATGCCACCAAGCAGCCTGTAGGGGAATAGATTCCCAAAAGCTTCACTGAAACCACTCATTTGTTGACACTCGAGGACATTCAATCATTCTTCTAAGCAAGAAGCACTTAGACCAAACAAGGAAAAGGCCAGCCTTTCAAAGCCTGACCTTTGTGAAAGGTTTACTGAGAAAGGAAAGCCACAAAAGAGCGGGAGATGCCAAATCCGGGCAGCCTCGGTCACACCCCTTGGCCAGGTGACGCTATCGTATGGCATTGGACATGAGCTCAAGGAAAAAGAGAACAGGAACCAGGTTCCTCCCTCTCTAGAAGCTGGATTAAAGTTACTCTTCTTTTATGGCTTAGCATATGTATCTTCTTTCTAAATATATTTTCCTTTCCCCCAGTCAGCTGACAAACCCAACATATACAGTGCACACACGCTGCCCCCTGCCTTCATTACCTTTCTGAATAATGCATCCTGCTAAAAATACCTAGCATCACAGACATTACCTCCCTCTTGGACATCTGTCTATTCCCGCTCCTGGCGGGAAGTTCTGAAGGTGGGACTCAGCCTAGAGCATTCTGTTAAACAATAAAGACAGCCGTTCATTTCTCTCTGTGAGGATGACATGTGTGAGGTAATTAGGGCAGTGCCTGGGACAGCCCCGGTGGCCCAAAAATGGTGGTGGCAGCCACCATTTTTAGTAATGATGGATGGTCGTTATTCCTGGAATAGAGATGATACGTGTGACATTTCAAGATCCATTTATCAGAACAGGGCAAGGACCATATGAAATGCTTTTCTTGACATAGCTTTCTTTGCTCAAGGATTAATGAAGGCTTTCAAAAAGCCAAAAAGGACATTTCTACATACTCTCACTTTATTTTTTACTGGAGGCCCAGTGCATGAAATTTGTGCATGGGTTGGGGGATCCCTCAGCCCGGCTTGCACCCTCTCCAATCTGGGACCCCTCAGGGATCAGGCCTAAACCGCAGTCAGACATCCCTCTCACAATCCAGGACTGCTAGCTCCTAACCACTCGCCTGCCTACCTGCCTGATTGCCCCTAACCACTCTGCCTGCCGGCCTGATTGTCCCTATCTTTCCCCCCTGATGGCCTGATATACTTCTACCCTGCCCCCATGCTGGCCTGATCACCCCTATCTTGCCCCCTGCCAGCCTGATCACCCCTAACTTGCTCCCCTGCCAGCCTAATCACCCCTAAGTGCCTCTGCCTGGATCTCTGGCCTAAGCCACAGTCTGGACTCACTCTGCGGGAGGCAACCTGGTGGATCAGGGGAACACACCACCTCCATTACCCTGCTGCTGCTGCCACTGCTGGCCTGAGCCTTGGCCCTTGCAGTCAGCAGCTTTGTCCAGAAGGATGTCTGGAGGTCATCCAGAAGACGTCTTCCCTAATTAGCATATTACCCTTTTATTAGTATAGATTTTTATTTTTATTGATTTCAGAGAGGAAGGGAGAGGGAGAGAGAGAGAGAAACAGTGATGAAGAATCATCATTGGCTGCCTCCTGCACACCCCACACTGGGGATCAAGCCTGGAACCTGGGCATGTGCCCTAACTGGGATTTGAACCGAGCCAAGCCAGCTGGGCGCACTCTGCCCCTTGACATCCACAAAGCACCCGGACACTGGGACTCTCCAAAGAAAAATCCAGTGTGAGCCCCTGAGGCTTGCCAGTAGAGAAAGCAGAAGTAGCCAAAGTCCAACCTCTGTCTTGCTTCCTGCCACCTTTCTCCTCTAAGTCTGTATGGGATATATTTTTGCCTTTCAGTCTCTGCTAAACAGAAAGACACATAATGAAGACACTGAGCGTAAATCCACCTTATTCATTACCCATCTCCTATCTGAGGCTCGCTAATCCCTGTCTGTCCCCTCCTGTCTGCTAACAGACCTTACTTCTCACATGATCATCTCAGCTCTTTCCTCTGTTTTCAGCTGTCTCCTATTAACATATCTCAATAACTTGGAAACTCCCAAATTAAGCAGACCTCCCTCTAATCCTACTTCTTCTTTCTCATTATCTCTCACCTTCCACACACAGTTTTCTTCTAAGGCTTAAGGATGCTTAGCGTTTCCACCTCCTCACCACTGTCCTGAAAACAGCAAAGTGCCGCCTAAATCTAAGAGGCATTTACAGTCCCTTTCTTAGACCTTCGACAGTCATTAGCACGGATTGGCCGATCCATGCTCCCTGAAACACTACCTTTTTCCTTTACCACACCCACTTCTCTTTACTTGTTTTTCTTTTTTTCAAATAAAAGTCTCATGTATTTATTACTGAACTAACGTACTAGTAGAGAAGCATAGAAACAGAGAGAAAAAATCATTTTCCCAATAAGATTTGTTTGACTGCCCTGAGGATGATGTTTTCAGCTTGAAATAGAGAGATGCTAGTGACCTTGATAAAGAATAAAGGTGGTGCCGTCTCAGATATTCCTTACAGACGCAGCTTGGTTCTTCTCCAGTGTCTCCTGTTGGAGTTTATTACCAGCTTCATCCAAATCCATTGGGGAATGGGACAGTTCTACTCCTGCTTCTTGGCCAGAAGCCACTTTGTCCTGCAGGTCTTGTGAGAAGACATGGCAAGGAATGGAGTTAACCCTCTACATGTGCATTCTTATTTTTTGTCCTCCTCTGGCTGCAATTTATGAATCTCCTTTGTAGTCTTTTTTTTTTTTTTTTTCACACTAAGCAGTGTTCTTTAGAATTCTGTCCTTTCTTTAACACTACAAAAATAGAGACTTAGTCCATCTATTTTTATAGTCAGTCTTATGGCCCTATTTATTAGCTATATTGCTGATGACTGAAATCTTTCTACTGAGCCCAAAGCACTCTCCTGTTTCTAGCCAATTTATACAACTGCCAACTGAACACCTGCCTTTGGATGTTCTCAAGCAGCTTAGATACAGAACACACCAAAGTGGAATCTTCTGTCCAACCCCAGGCCTGCACCTCCTAACCCCTGTCACCCAGGGATAGTGTAGTCACCCACCCCTGTTTGCCCAAGATGCCTCGAGTTGACACCTGTGATCCTTGCTTGAAAACTTCATTTAGGTGCCACTTTTGTAAATATGCTTTTTAAAGAAGTGAATAAAAAGAGGATATTTTCTCTCACAAGGAAAAAATCTAGAACACAACATATACTTTGAAACATGCTAGAGAGAATTAAAAGTAAAGGGAAAAATTAAAAGCAAAAAAATCTGAAAATAAAGAAAGCTACCAGGAGGCATTGAGAAAATGGTAAAACAAGATGATGGAAAAGAGAGTCAGCCCTGACTGGTTTGGCTCAGTGGATAGAGCGTCGGTCTGCAGACTCAAGGGTCCCGGGTTCGATTCCGGTCAAGGGCATGTACCTTGGTTGCGGGCACATCCCTAGTGGGGAGTGTGCAGGAGGCAGCTGATCAATGTTTCTCTCTCATCGATGTTTCTAACTCTCTATCCCTCTCCCTTCCTCTCTGTAAAAAATCAATAAAGTGTATTTTTAAAAAAAGAAAGAAAAGAGAGTCAGCATGTAGCATAAATGTAAATGATTGTAAGTTCTCTAATAGGCCTGGGGCAGCGGATGAGGCTAGGTGGTGTCAGTGGGGAAAACAAGAAGACATATGTAATACTTTCAACAATAAAGTTTAGAAAATAAAAATTTTAAATGGTAATAAAGTTCTCTATTGAAAGACGGAAATAAAATCAATTGCTGTCCACCCAGAATAATGTGACACAGAAAATAAACAATCAAAAGAGAGAGAAAAATAAGGCAAATAAATGCAACAGGAGAGAAATCGGGGACTGATATTAACACCAGAAAGTAACACATTCAAAGATAAAGAAAAATAATAAATATGATCTTTTAATTTTTGATCAAGGGTATCGTTTCCAAAAAAATAAAATTATGATTACAAGCAAAATAACAAACAGTAACAGATAAAGAAGTTGGAAAAGGACAAATGTGGAGGGAGAATTGAATAGAACTCTTCTGGTATTCCAAGGTTTTCCTTGAATCTGTACAATAAGCATATTTCTTTAAAAAAAAAAAACTCATGCTTATTAATTATTTCCAAAATGTGCTATAGAAAATGATTTTTAACCTTTTCATCTCAAAAATTAATTACTAAAATTCTGCGGCACGTCAAAAAATATAGTGTCCCCCCAAAATGTAAACATTCTTTTTTTCTGATAGCTCAACTAATGTTTCTTGCTTTCCAGATTTAACACATTGGAGTGAATAATTATTCAAAGTGTGTATAATTTTGGGGGGACACCCTATGTTTTTTGATGATCTGACCCCCCAAAAAAGATATAATTGATATAATTTTGATTCATTCACACCGGATGGCTATTGTGTTAGCTCTTGTCATTTTTTTAAAATTTGGCAATCTAAGAGGAAAGAGGACAGTGCTCTTGACTAAATAGTCAAGTATTGCATATTTTAAAAATTCTTGCAACACAGCAGGTGAAAATTGCTGCATTAGAAGAATATCCCCATCCAGTATGATATGACATGTTAGATTGAAATCTAGAACGAAATCTATAGACTGCAAGTAAATTTATTTCATGGTTTAGGAAAAAATCGAATCTAATTTGGACAAAAAGAACAATTACATAAGCTCATCCTAACTACCTTCCCCAAGATGACCTTTGTTTTCATTTATTCTCTTTGCTTATGTATGTGGTGATTTGTTTTTGCTAAAATTGAGATAACATTTTATATACATACTAGAGGCCCGGTGCACAAAATTTGTGCGTTTGGGTGGGGTGGGGGGGCGGTCCCTCTCACTGTCCAGGAACCCTCGGGATCCTTAGTGCTGCCTCAGAGGTGGCAGAGGCTCCCACCACCACTGCTGTGCCAGCCATGAATCTGGCTTCTGGCTGAGCGGCGCTTGCTCTGTGGCAGCACACTGACTACCAAGGGGCAGCTCCTATACTGAGTGTCTGCCCCTGGTGGTCAGTGCGCGTCACAGCCACCAGTCATTCTGCTGTTTGGTTGATTTGCATATTAGCCTTTTATTATACAGATTCCTGCTTTTTTCACTTGGTCTCACACCCTGCTTCCCCCCCTCCCACCACCACCACCACTTATTTTCCCTTTTTCCAACTTATGGATAAATCATAATTTATTAAAAGATATTTCTGTTTTTGACCACCTAAGTTTACAGTGACCTACAGTATTAAAAATAAAAACAACCAAGTTGAGCACCTTTTAAAATATTCTTTGTTTATACCACTCTGATTCCCTTATAACATTCTTTGGTAAGACTTCAAGAACTGGAATTTTTGGAGCAAAAGTTATTGATATTTTAAAGGCTTTTTAATACCGATTGTTATAAAAAATAAGGTCACTTTTTTAAGCAAAAATGTTATCTAATTGTTTGCACTTATTTCTATATCAAATAATTTTTCATGTTCATTTGTTGTATTTATTCTTTTGTTATTTGGTTGATCATGTCATTTGTTAGTTTTTATCGGTGTCTTTAATAAATATCATAATGAATTATGAGCCCTGTTAGAGTTAAGGTGAGTGATCCTTTATCATCTATGTCACAAATATTGTTTTATTTAATCTTTCTATTTTTATTGTTGGTGTTTTCTAAAGTAAAAAGCAAAAGTTCACTTCTTATGTATTCTATTAATCTTTTACTCTGTGTTTCTTCCAGACTGAAAGTTTCTTCCAGACTAAATTACATAAATATTCACTTGTATTTCCCTCTAAGTATTTTTTGTTCTCATTTAATCTAATTCAGGATCTAACTTTTTCCTAATAACCTGTTGTCTTAGCACCATTTACAAAATAATTACAAAAGGTCACAAAATCTACATGTAGAAAAGCCTAAAGATTACACAAGAAAAGTGAGAACTAATAAATGAAGTCAGTAAGGTTGCAAGATACAAAGTAAACATACAAAAATTATTTGAATTTCTATATGCTAACAATAAACTATCCAGAAAGGGAATTAAGAAAACAATGTCACTCTAGCTGGTTTGGCTCAGTTGTTAGAGCATTGGCCTACTGACTGAAGGGTCCTGGATTCGATTCCAGTAAAGGGAAGTATCTCAGTTGCAAGTTCCATCCCCAGCCCCAGCCGGTCAAAGCACATGCAGGAGGCGACTAATCAATATGTCTCTTTCATTTTGATGTGTCTCTCTCTGTCCCTTCCCCTCCCTTCCACTCTCTCTAAAAAATCAATGGAGGAAATATCCTCTAGTGAGGATTAACAAAACAAACAAAAATACTGTCATTTATAGTAGCATCAAAAATTATAAAATAGCCTGGCTGGTGTGACTCAGCGGTTGAGCATAGACCTATGAGTCAGAAGGTCAGAAGGTCATGGTTCAGTTCCTAGTCAGGGCACATGCCCACTGGGTTTTGGGCTCCATCCACAATAAGGGATGTGGGAGAGGCAGACAACTGATTCTCTCTCTCTGTCTCTCTCTCTCTGTCTCTCTCTCTCTTTCTCTCTCTCTCTTAATATATTTTTATTGATTCAGAGAGGAAAGGAGAGGAGGAGAGAGAAACATCAATGATGAGAGATAATCATTGATTGGCTGCCTCCTGCACACCCCCTATTGGGGATCGAGCCCACAACCAGGCATATGTCCTCAGTGGAATCAAACCCGGGACCCTTATTTCTGCAGGACAATGCTTTATCCACTAGCCAAACCAGCTAGGGCTGATAATGCTCTCTTATCATGGATGTTTCTATCTCTCTCTTTCTCTTCCTTCCTCTCTGACATCAATAAAAATATTTTTTAAATGATAAAATACTGAGAAATAAACTTAACTGAGGAAGTGAAAGACTTATACACTAAAAACCATAAAACACTGATGAAAGAAAAAAGAGAAATCAATGAAAATATATTATGTGTTCATGGGTTGGAAGACTTAATTTGTTAAAATGTCTGTTACCCAAGTGACCAACCGATTCAATGCAATACCTGTCAAAATCCCAATGCCATTTTTTACAAAAAAAAAAAACAAAAACAAAAAAATCCTAAGATTCATATGCAACCACAAAAGACAGAGAGAACCATAAGTGACTATAAGGTATGGTTATGGAACTTTTGACTATGAGAAGCATATCCAATGTATTTTCCCATTTTTAATTTAATAGGCATTTATTGAACACTTTCTCTGTGCCAGATATTGTTGAGAACCTGGGATAACAACAACAACAAAAAGAAAGAGCATCCCTAAACCGATCCTTGATTTGGCACTAGCAGTGTTTGCTAAAATACATCTGGAGTGCCAAATTCCAAAGGAAAATGTCAGTGACCGATCTGAAATGTTACTGCAAGTGACTGTAACCTGAGATTTTACTGAATAGGATTACTATGGCCAATGAGCAGTAAGTTCCTTGACTTTTTGAGATTGACTTGAGCAAATTTGTCATGGGAAAATCTCTCCTCTTAAAGCTTCTATTGTTCTGAAGACCAGGTTATGTGTCAGAGAAAGAGAGAGAGGAAGGAGAAAAGGAGGAGGGGAGGGAGAGAAGAAGGAGGGAGGGAGAAAGAGAAAGAGAGAGAAAAGAGAGAGAAAGAGATGAATCCAAGGCCCCTGCAAATCAATTATGTTCTTTGCATCTGTTTTTAGAGATGGTATATCAAGACATAGTTTGCAGTGTTCGACAGCTGTATTATTGTCCTCAATTTATGGAGAAATAATTCAGGGCTTTAGCTGTCGTCACAAAGCTGGGAAGTAATAGGAGGTTTGAACTGCACGATACTAATTTTTCCCTTTAATTCAAAGCGTCACACCTGCCCTCCCCATTATAGTGTTGGTATTGTTAAAGGACAAGCCATGTTCTTCCTTGGCATGTGCTAGAGAGGACACAAGGGACTTGCTACGCTACCAAGATTCACACTGACTTTGGTACAAATCTCTGCAAGAGCTCTTGCCTTCCTTCCCCCCTCACCAAGTTCTCATGCCAGCTTAACGCGCTGGGATGGCTAAATATTAACTTTTAGGTCAGCATAACCGTGCGTCACAGGCCGTAGTCTAAACACCAGGGAACTTTGGTCTCCTCCTGTGCCTCCTCTCACATGGCCAGAGGAAGACAGAAATGCGGCCTCAGGTGTTTCTCTACAAACCCGCGGACGGCGGCGCCGCCTTCTCTCGGTGGGATCAGAGTGTGTCTTTGTAGAGATGTGGATAATGCCTATTAGTTTGTAATTATCACAATCATCAGGGGAGTCCCATTGTTGATTATCAGCCCTCCATGTGTCTGTGTTCACAAGTCCAGACTCGGACAAAGAAATACCAAAAATAAACACATGTCGAGAGAAGTCAGGGGACCTTAGAAATTATTTACTCCAAACCTCTCAATTTCTAGAAAAGGAAAGTGAGCACCCAAAATATTATTTATCAAAATCCCATTTGTGTTATTTTGCAATTCGGTCACATGTTGGCTCTCCATATACGATTACGCTTTAAAGTGTTTTATAATTATTGTTTTTATGAACATTCTTTGGTAGCGTGCAGTTGGAAGGCCTGCTCGTTCTATGTGGTTTCTCAAGAAAAAGAACAGGTTTCGGCCGCCCCGCTTCTCATTTCCTGTTGCCCAAAGAAACACATTCAAGTCTTTTTTTTTTTATCTCCATGGACCTGAATGGGGAGTAAGTGTTGCCCCGTCCCGAGTTTTCCGAGTTTCCCGTTTGGGGCATTCATTGGACGTTGGCTTTCCCTATGGGAGAGGAGACTTAGCTCCTTGATTCCTTCATTCCCACCTCCCACAGCCACTTCCCACGCACACAGTGTATCTCAGTTTTGATTAGAAACATACTCAAGGTTTATGATATTATGACTATATATGCTATTCAGAAATGGGGCACATATTAAACTATCTGTTTCTCACCAGCATCACTTATTCCTGGAGTTAATCGTTTTCTTTTTACTTGCCTATTTCTATCGGTTTATTTTTCTTGTGTGCGTGTGTGTGCTTTATGTGCTTACCGTTCTTTCAGTATTTAAATATTTGCCAGTTGTCTACATATTCTCTCAGGCTGTTCCATGATTCTACCAGTTTCCTATCAGGTGTTCATGCTTTTGCAGAAATCTCTCTCATAAGCCCCTGGCCTGCTCCCCTGGCCTCATTGCCCTCCCTGCCCGGACACACTGGTGTCTCTTGCCATTGGCTTCTGGAAGAGCTCCTCACTCACCCCGCCCCCCCCATTTCCTAAACCTCACGTCTCCCTTTGTCTTGTTTTATCCCTCATGTTCATGGACCACATCCTCCAGTGGCTTTTCCAAAAAAGTTCATGGAAGTCAAAGAAATAAGTATCTGTCTCTAAAACTGTGTGCATCCCATCTCCCCACCTGATTGTTAGAGAGATTGTGCAGAGAGTTCCTTGTTGGAATTCATTTTCACTCAAAATTTTGTCCTTTGTTCTTTCTCCAGAATTTCGGAGACATTGCTTCAGTGTCTCCTTATCTACGGGACGGTTGTTGAAAGGTGTCCCACTATGCCAGTTTTCTGTTCTTTGTGTCTGACTTTATTTTCTTCTCTGGAAGTTGGCTGAAGATGTGTTATCCCAGTTTTGTGAAATTTCACAGTGAGGCATCTCAGGGTGGGACTTTTAAAATCTACTGTGCTGGCCACTCAGTGGGCTGGCCCGTTCAATCTAGAAAACCTACCCTCCAGTTGGGGGGAATTTTGTTGAATTACTTTGTTAATGATTTCTTCTCCTGCAGGTGTTTTACTTTCTAGATTTCCTTGGAATTCATGGATTATTTATCTGCATTTTTTTTTCTTTTTCTTTTTTTGCCATTATCTGTCTTCTTTTTCTTTTCGGTCTGATGTCTTCAGTTTTAGCATTGAGGTTTGTATTTATGCTGTCATGTTTGTAATTTCTAAGAGGACACCCTTTTTTCTAGTAGCATCATTTTCTTGCTTCAAGATACCTTGCATTTCTCTGACCTCTATAAGTTTTTAATAACACCTTTGGAAATTTTGTTTTTCCTTCATAATTCTGGATCTCTCCAAATGGTTTTTGGTTTTTCTCAGCTCTGGTACATTGGTGCTCTGCTCACATGTAAGAACACACACGTGTGGGAGGGGACACTGGTGGCGTCTGCTGCAATGATCTGGCTGAGCCAATTGTTAGGGAACTTTAATGTCAGGATCTTGCAGGCCTTCCTCATGGGGTGGTCAGGTCCCCTAGGAAAACTCTCCCCAACTCTTGCCTGGAGGGTAAGGGCCCAGCTGCCAGTATTTGGGAGATGAGGGTGAGAAATAGTAAAGAAGAATCTCAGTATGCTGTGTCCATAATTACTTTACCTCCCTTCTCTCTATAGCATTTCACCCCCAACATCGTGTGGCATGTCCCCTAATTCAGAGACATCCAGGTTTGCCCTCACCCCAGGATGCACTTTCCGGCTGCTGCTGAGGTGGGGAGGTGCTGTCACCCAGCTGCTGACAGGAGGGGAAAGAGAGGGGGGTCACCTGCTTCTTAAAAACAGTTCAACCCCTTCTCCCATCCCTCTGCCTGAGGCATCTGCTGCCTGGAGCCTTCTGAGGACCCTGCATGTCAAAGATGGTGCTCATCTGCTCCACCTCCAGCCTCTTGTTCAGCTTTCTTGAGTCCACTGAGTGAGGGACCACCATCCACCCACCTTCTAGCTTCCAAAATGCTGTTATTGTCATTTCTCCCATTTCTCTTATTGAAAAGATATAGATGTATGTATATGTACTCGCGCACACGTCTGTGTGTGCGTGTGTGCGTATATCTAATCTAATAGAAGAGTAATATTGAAATTGACTGTTTCTTTGGGATGCCTAAGCCACACCCACCAGCCAATCAGATCAGCTGTATGCAAATTAACCCAGCCAAGGTGGAGGCTGGCAGTCACGGAGCTGGAGTAAACAGCAGGCTTCCGTTGCACCAGGAGTAAACTGTCTGTCTGCTAGCTGGGCCTCTCTGTGCTCAAGGCAACAACATAGTTGCAACATTGTTTCAATTATAGAAGCCTCAGAGCTGAAGCAAACAGCAGGCTTCCGTTGCACCAGCGATGGAGGAAACTGCCTGCCTAGGCTAGCTGAGCCTCTAACTGAGGCAACATTCTTTCAATTATAGAAGCCACAGAGCTGAAGCCAACAGGAGGCTTCATTACCTGCCTAGACCTCGGCTTAAAGCAACAGTGTATCAATTATAGAAGATAAATAAACCCTAGAAACCTGCTTCCAGCCAGCCTTGCTGGGACATTGGGTCAATGGGAGCTGTGGGCAGCCTGAAAACAGCCCTCAGGCCCGCTCCCAAGCTGGTCACACCCCAATGGGGTGAGGGACCCCACTGGGGGGCTTGGCCAGCCTGCAAACAGCCATCAGCCCTGCACCCAGTCTGGTCAGGTACCCTAGTAGGACTCAAACCCTGAAGGGACTGTGGGAAGCCTGAAAATGCCCCTCAGGTCCTCACCCAGGCTTCCCAGTCACCTCAGTAGGGACCCAAAACCTGAAGGGACTGTGGGCAGCCTGAAAACATACCTCAGCTCCTCACCCAGGCTGCCCAGGCATCCCAGTAGGGACCCAAAACCTGCAGGGGCTGTGAGCAGCCTGAAAACAGCCCTCAGCCTGTCACCAGGCTTGCCACACCCCAATGGGGTAAAGGTCCACACTGGGGGGCTTGGCCAGCCTACAAACAGCCATCAGCCCCTCACCCAGGCTAACCAGGCACGCCAGCAGGTGGACATCCCTAGAGGGGTCCCAGACTGCGAGAGGGCGCAGGCTGGGCTGAGGGACCTCCTGAGTGCACAAATTTTTGTGCACTGGGCCCCTAGTATAACTATATTAGTTATAATAAAAATCAGGAGCAAGTCAAAACTTCTTTTTGTTGGTAGAAGAAAGAGAGAGAGAGAAATAGAGAAACACTGATTTGTTGTTCCACGTATTTATTTATTCATTGGTTGATCCTTATATATGCCCTGACAACCAGGGATTAAATCCATGACCTTTACTTACACATAGACCTTCAACCAGCTGAGCCACTCAGCCAGGACAGGAGCAGGCCAAATGAGGTGATACTGAGAGAGACCAAAGCAGTAATTGTCCATGGAGAGTCCTCAGAGTGTGAGAGGGCACTGGGATTTCAGAAGAGGGTGAGGAAGGACTTTGGGTATCAGAACAGGGAAGAGAAGGGAAAGGACTCCAGCCTCTGATGATCCTCGGCATCCAGGTTTAAGATGGGGTAATAGAAGCACAAACTTTATATTCCAACATCTGTTCAGTCCCAAGAAATTAAAATGGGAAAAAGAGGGAATGAAGTTATACTTTTCAATTCTGCTAACATTTGTATGTTTCCACTGGGATAGGAAAAGTATAACAACAGGACAGGAATCAGGGGAGGGGAACTAGTAGTAAATGAGCAGCTAATTGGGCTATGTATGCAATTGTTTTTAATTTTTACAGTAAGCCCAGGAGGTAAGTGTTGTTATCCTCATTTCATGGGACTAAAATTGAACCTAGAGGATTTATGCTCAGCCGCATAATCAGTGAGTAAGGGCCTATCATCTTTAACTTTAAAATAGGTCTTCCCAGTATCTAAAAAATCCAACTAAATGGGATAATGGTAGCCACAGAAAAGCTTGAAGTGGGTGAGAATTAGCCTCTCTCATCATCCTCCCTGCCAGGCTACAATGAAAGCAAATCTCAGACCAAATATTCCACATATATATTTTTTCTTTTAATTATTTTTAAATTTTATTGGGGTGACATTGGTCAACATGAACATATAGGTTACATGTGTGGGATCCTAATTTACAAAATCTGTATATAGAACCGTGTGCCCACCACCCAAAGTCAGATCTTCTCTTATCACCTCACATTAGGACCCCTTTCTTTCCCCACCCCCTTCCCCCTGGCAATCACCACACTGCTGTTTGTGTACATAAGTTTCAGTTTTATATTCTACGTATGAGTTAAATCATATAGTTCTTAGCTTTCTCTGTTTGACTTATTTCACTTGGCATATATATTTTTAAACCACATTTTATTAGCAAGTAGGCACAAAGCAGGACCTCAATATGTTCTGTAAACTTGGAATTCCAGTCCTCCATTCTTCTAGGTTTTCCTACCACCAACTTACAGAAAAGACACTTAAGTCAGACCTGACAATATCCTACATATAGGTTTCTGTTACTCTTTCATTTATTTGGGTTTTTTTAAGCTTCACTCGAGTATATTTTTTAAATTGACTTGGAAAGAGAGAGAGGGAGGGAGAGAGAGAGGAACATTGATATGAGAGAGAAACATGGATTACTTGCCTCCCATTCCTGCCCCAATCAGGAATCAAACCTGTATCCTTTTGATGTACAGGACAAGGCTCTAACCAACTGAGCCGCCTGACCAGGCCAGATTTGACTTCTTAATTAGATTATTAAATTTCTTGGAGAGAATGAGTCATATACTTTTTAATTTTTCCATACTGACTAGCACAGTGCTAGATACATATAGATGCATATAGATGCACAATAATACCTTTTGGTTATTAAAATTGGTAGTCATATCTTAACAAAATATTTGGATCTGTATTTGCTTTGAACTTCTAAAGTGCCTCAACGGACTAGTGACATTACAGAACTGCCCAGCTCACTTGAAATGATTCAGTGCAATTTGCCATGAGTGTTGGAAATAGTATACATTTTGTATAGTTGGGGGTTTCGTCTGTGTGTGTGTGTGTGTGTGTGTGTGTGTGTCAATTCACAGCCTTGCTCCCAACTTGTATTACACTTTGCCAAGTGTAAAGTATGAACAAATATACCAATATCAGTGATGATATTTGGCTTCGTTTCAGAATTTTTAAAATTGAGTCTTTCCATTTCCACCGATTTTAATTACGTCAGTCATCAACTTTAGGACATAATCTGTGGGCTTTTCCTCCGGGCAGTGCTCGAATGCTTAGGGTTGAAAAAGCACTGCAGTATAAAACTCTGCAGAGCTTGGACCAAGGGGATTTCCTATCTCCTTCATTCATGTCTTCAGCGAGGAAAGGTGTGCAGCTCCTTCTATTTAGTGTGTAATCACCGTACCTGGGCAGCGGTTAGTGCTGAGTGTTTGGTTTTGTGAGGCAATAGCCCTCAGCCACATGGCCAACCTGCAGCCACACCCCAGCCAGGAGGGCCCAGGGCTGAGCTTTCTGTTTGGTTTTTAACCATTGCACAACTGTGTGAAGTTCGGGGAACCTGCTAGGATTTTGGTCTTGGAATATAAGCTTTTGGAGCACCTCTTTGGGGAAGACTGAAAGGAGGAGGACCAACAGAACAGCTCCAATGTAGGTCTGATGACGTCACAAGCCCGGTGAGGTAAGAAAACGCTTCAGGAAAAAAAAATACAAACAAAAAACTTAATTGTCCAGAGAGAGGAAGAAGGACTATCGATTCACTTCAGTGTTTTCCTAAGCAGGAAATTTGCTCACTATAGCCGGGAAAGGGTTGGAAAGACTGATGATACTGGAAATTTACTTTGCACTCTTTCCACATTTCACATAGAACTGCATAGCAATGTGTATTCAAATTTAAAAACACTATAGTTTGAGGGATTCAAGCCCTGGTGTACATTATTATGTAAATTCCCCCAGGAGAGAAAAACTTATTTGTTTCAGCTTAAGTTTGCACATAGGCATGCACACACACACACACATGCTCAATTTATTATTGCTCTTTTTAAAAATATTTTTTATTGATTTCAGAGAGGAAGGGAGAGGGGGAGAGAGATAGAAACAAATGCTGAGAGAGAATCATTGATTGGCTGCCTCCTGCATGCCACACACTGGGGACTGAGCCAGAAACCCAGGCATGTGCCCCTGGCCGGAATCGAACCCGGGACCCTTCAGTCTGCAGGCTGATGCTCTATCCACTGAGCCAAACCAGCGAGGGCTTATTATTACTCTTAACACTTCAATTTAGGTAATCTGGTTTTCTATCATTTGAGATTTTAATTCTGACAACTGATCATATTTGGTTGATCGTATATCTTTCAATTTAGAACATTTCCTGCCCAGGAATCTAGCTTGAGTTTTTATGACACATGAGGAATGGCAACTAGAGCTCAAATCTCAGAATTTGAATGATGCTAAATTTAACGTCTTTTCAGATGTTTCTAGGCTAAATTCGGTGGTTTCCCCAGAAACATATCAAATCATCTTCCATAATGTGCTACATAAATATATTTATGATAATCTAGGTACTTTGGAATACAGCCATTCTTTTAATATTTCTAGCTGTAAGACTCATGTATTTCTTCCCTTGTATTTTCTCCCCAGTCACATGATTATGGATTATTTTTTATTTATTGGGGTGACATTGGTTGATAAAAATTACATAGGTTTCAGATGTACAATTCTACAAGGCATCATCAGTATACTGTGTGTTTATCAAGTGCTACAATTATAACTTCAGGCTGGGCTGACTCCTGGTGGCTCTGTCTTACCTTCTGTGCTCGAGTCGTTTAGTATTTGCTGAAATTGCCTGTTGCTTGACAATTAATCCGTGGTGTTCCTGAAATCCAGAATAAACTGTAAGGTTTATAAATGTATATAAAATGAAAAGACAAGCGAGGTCTTAGACTCTCTGACTTCCTTGATATTTAATCTGGTTAATAACTAACACAAGCAGGCTGCTGTTTCTTTTATTTTTAGAAGAAAATACTATCTCCTCCAGGGAAGAAAAACAGATCAATTCAGCCTGTTTACCCGATCGTTTAGTAGACAGGAGAAAGCCGGCCTCCTCGGCGCGTTGTCTGCGCTCCCCTGTCCTCGCTAACCTTGAGCTGATCTGAAAGGAGGGAAGAATGCAGCGTGCTGCATGCAGCAGCGACCATTCCGTCTGGCCCAGCGGGTTGGGTTCTTTAGTTCATAGGAGACAGGAAGCCTGTGGGATAGGCATGATTACCTCGATTGCATATATTTAAAAAACAGTGCAAGCCTTTTTGTGTTTGTGTTGTTTTGCATTGGTTTTTTTTTTTTATTAATGTGTCCTTTTATTTTTTTCTTTAAATATGTTTTCATTGATTGTAGAGAGAGAGGAAAGGAGAGGGATAGAGAAATAGAAACATCGATGAGAAACATCAATGGGCTGCCTTCTACTCACCCCCTACGGGCGATCTAGCCTGCAACCCAGGCATGTGTCATGACTGGGAATCAAACCACTGAGCCACACCCGCCAAGGCCTAATGTGTCCTTTCACAGAAAAAAGGGTGGTGGAGAAATGATCTTACAGAGGCCTAGAATCCCAGAAGTTATGATAAAGATTTTAGGGCAACATATAATCGAAAATATCAAAAAACACTAAAAGATTTTGTTTGTCAACAAGATGCTCCCCCCAATGGCTGTTGTCGGCATCAATTTCACAGGTAGCAAATGAGTTTTTTTAAATTCCAGCCCATGATTCTGACATAAAATATTGACTGTTGGAAGTTACCTTTTGGGTCTGTGCTAAAACACTCCAGTTACAAATGTGCTTTATTCATTCATCCATCCATTTATCCTGAGAAAGAATGAAAGCAGTGATCTTTGGGAGGCAGGCAACAATCTTCCATACACTCAAGAAATCCGATTGTGTCTGGGCTTGTTCTCAAACCCACTCTTTAGTCAGTCGAGTTTGAAAATTGTTTCTCTGGCCCGGCTGGCGTCGCTCAGATGCTGAGTGTCAATTATGAGCCAGGAGATCACGGCTCAATTCCTGGTCCTGGCATATGCGTGGGTTGTGGGCTCGGTCGCCAGTGTAGGGCGTGCAGGAGGCAGCCAATCAATGATTCTCTCTCATCATTGATGTTATTATCTCTCTCTCCCTCTCCCTCTCTCTCTGAAATCAATAAAAATATACTTAAAAAAAGAAAAAGGGAATTGCTTCTCTGTGGCAGTGCATCTGACTGACCCATAATGTATCCACAAAAGGAATCTTTTACAGCGATTCTGCCATCATATTAAGGATAAGCATTTAGTTATTCCACACCTGCTGTATTTGAGGAATTATTCCAGGAGCTTTGCCGCAGTATCTCTAATCCTTATAGTAGCCCTAGGAAAAGTACTGTCCCCATTCTACAGGTGAGGCAGCTGAGGACTGCCTCAAAGTCACAGGACTATGCTGAAGTCATTTTTTCCCCTCTCACTAAGTGTTAATGCTCTACTGGGAACTTGATGCTAGATGCCCCACTCCTTGAGACTGATTAACTCATAGCAGGAGAAGTTGGGCTGTGGGATCACTGTTATTGGAGGTTAGTGGTGTGTGGCTGATGGAAAATTGGAAATGAATTTATCCTTCAGGCTCAGAACCCTGAAACCTTGTGCTGGAGCCTGCCTGAACTGTCTGGGGAATTTCAGAAATTTTGTGAGGTGGTATTAAAAAGTTAAATTCTATGAAAATATAGGCAAACATATTAAAAACGAAGTTAATAAATACTCAAAACTCATCACTTACTCATTACTTTAGTTTCCTATGTTTTTTACATCTATTGTATCTGTGTGGTAGAAATATTGTATAATGGTGTGCAACTATACACCTCTTTCTTAAAATATGTTTTTCTTGATTTTAGAGAGGAAGAGAGAGATAGAAACATTAATGATGAGAGATAATCAATGATCAGCCTCCTGCATACCCTTTAATGGGGATCGAACTTGAAACCTGGGCATGTGTCCTAACCTGGATCGAACCATGACCTCCTGGTTCATAAGTTGAAATCAACACTGAGCCACACCAGGTGGGCTCTACACCTCTTTTCAACTTTGTGCTTAATGACTTAATGTTACTCACTTGAAATCAGCCATGACAGGAGTATTTACACCATGGGAATTGACTATAAATCAGTTCAACTTAATGTCTTGTCGCTTGACTATGCTTAAGAATGTGATGAAGAAAACATTAATGCAAATTGAACATCAAAGTTGTCTGTCTTTAGCTGTTGCATGAGAATAACACACACAAAAATTGGAGGAAAATTTTCTTCCAGAATTAAAAAAAAAATATTATTATCTGTTTCAGCAAAGAATGTGCTCACGTCATTAACAAAAAAGCGAAATTCCAAGATTTGTGCTCATTGTTTCACTTTCATCCAACTAGTTAATGTAAGTGAAATATCAACTGACATTCATGTCAGAACTAGACTTGTTTTGTCAGTTGCAATCATAGGTTGACTATAAATAGAGGAGTCCAGAAAAACTCAAAACATCCTGTGAAAATTAATTTGTCCAAATAAAAATATTGTTTCATCTTTATTTGTAAACCATATTACACATCCCTTATTTATAATAATAAACATTTTTTGTTTCTGTAGAACCAGTTGCTAAACATTTGCTACCACACCACTGCCTGTGAGCTTCAGTCAGCAAACTTTTCACGGGCCAGAACCACAAATTCATGCCTTCCCCAAAACACCAGCACCCTTTGAATATAGTTGAAATCGGAACATAGCTCTTTATCCTGTAATTAAAAAAAAAAGAACTAAAAAGCATGTCAACTTCTGGTGTTGAATTCTCTGCATTGGTCCACCAGCAAGACTGAATACTGCTAAGAAGTCTTCAAACTGCCCAGAAGCACAGTGGTTCTCAACCTTCTGGCCCTTTAAATACAGTTCCTCATGTTGAGACCCAACTGTAAAATTATTTTCAATGTTACTTCATAACTGTAATGTTGCTACTGTTATAAACCGTAATGTAAATCTCTGATATGCAGGATGGTCTTAGGCGACCCCTGTGAAAGGGTCGTTCGAACCCCAAAGGGGTCGCGACCCACAGGTTGAGAACCACTGCATTAAGGATCGAAAAATTGGGAATTCAAACCGGTCTTGTATTTACTTAGTTGAGTGCATTAAAAGTAGGGTAAAAGCATATCAATTTCTGGTTTTGTTTTACTTCTAACCTGTACCACTCTCTATAAACACGGTGATCTGTGGATTGTCACGCATATTTTGATATGCTTGCTTACTTCTCCCTTAATTGGTTTCGGACTGTTGCTACAACACTGTGTTTTCTTATTACATTCCACACTGTGGAAGGTAGGGCTGTCTTGTTGATTTTAGCTTAAGAATTAGCAAACTTTCTGTGACCAAATTTTTTACTTTCTCTGAGCAAACTTTAATACACAGAATATTGAGAACTGCCCTCCTTTCCATCATGTGCCGATGGTTATCTAATATCTATTAATGGGGAGAAATGAAAGAGTGAATGAATGAATGAAAGGAAAAACTAGAGACCTTTCCGATATTTTCTGGGGAAATGCTAATACAGAATTAGCAATTAGTTTGAGTGGAAGGGATGAAAGTAATCACTGGGCAAGTTATTTTTGACTCAGTTTGAACAGTCATCTGGTGGAGGCAGATCAGACCTGCAGAGTTCTTGGCTCCGTTAGAGAAGTAGATGGATAATGGTGGGAACCACAATACACATTTTCCTGGTGATTAGGCGGAATTGTGTTTTCCTGGTTTTGGTACTGAGCATGTGGCAGGTTCTCTATCTTCTTCAGATGTCTGTTTTTACATAATTTTTCAGAAATGATCTGAAAGGAAACCCTGATGAAGTTTTTGGTCTCTTGGGCTTTTAGGGGAGCTTAGAGGGAAGCAATGTGGATTAGAATAATGTCTTTTTAGGGCCTTGCCACACTGCTGCTGTGTCTTCATTCACTGCAGTTTAATAGCCATTTATTTGTTCTCTCTCTCTCTCTCTCTCTCTCTCTCTCTCTCTCTCTCTCTCTCTCTCTCTCTTTCCTGAAACTGATAGATTAACCAGGGTGTCCAAACACCTTACAGATCTCACTATAGACAGAAAATTTAGCTAGGGGCGACATAGTGGAGGTGCTCCAGTCCCTCCTATTAATACACTCGTGGCTGAGAGGGATGGGTTTCTGTCAGCAGGGAGCTTGCCTGCCTGCATGACAAAGGCCCAGAAGCTGGAAGGCCGGTGGCATCATAATACAGCTGCAGTGGTTGATTACATGCCAATGCAAAGTATGGAATCCATGAGATGTCACCTCTAAGGGGTCTTAAGATATGCATACATAAGGAATCACAAAAAATGGAGTCTCTACAAAGGGTAGACCTCATCAAGAACTTCCCTCAAACCGACTGCACTGAAGTCTGTCCCTAATATTTCCTTCTGCAAGATACTTGCAAACATGCAACCGCAGGATGAGATCAAGGTCTCTCAGAGGTTGACAGAGGCTTGCGTTACCTTTCGTGTTGTTTTCGAGGCTCTCGGCATAGTAAAGTACTAAAATAATGACACAACAGGGTTATCAAAATGGAAGAATACTTTAAGTGCTTCCATGTGCAAATTGCAGTGTTGCACCCGAGCATGAAGGTGACAGAATGTTCCTGTTTTTGAAACGAAGTGTTGGTTCGCAGGAAACGTGGGTGACTTATTATGAAAAAATGGGGCTGAAGTTCAAAGCTCAGTGTGGTGAACGTTGCCTTTTTCCAATCCTGTCAGTATAGCTCTGGGCACGTATTTGGAGACGGTTGTCAAGAGTCTACATCTGAGGCCCTAAGTGAATGGGAAGCCCAGGCTAACGGACCTCCTGTCGCCCATGTTCTCGAATTCCCTGCCGGCCCCAGCAGAGAGGGATAGAAAGCCTGTCCTGTTGAGGACCTCGTGGTGTACATGAGAAAGCTTGAACTCCAAACCCTTGTTCCCCCATTTACTCGTTGTGTAACCTTACATGAGGTAGTCAGGTTTGCTATTCATAACATGGAGCCGATCATGCTTATTTCACACAGTGGCTGGGAAGTTAGGAAATAGCGAGTGTAAAGGATCAACCACATGGTGGATATTCAAGTATCAGATACCACCACCACCCACACAGACACACATGCTCACACTCACACTCACACACACACTCACACTCATGCATCAGAGCTAGAGCCCCAAGTTTTGGTTTTGAAAATTTGTTGAGTGTAACTAACTACACTGCCCACCGGGGGCCCAGTTCACCTCCCTGAGGTCCCTGCATAAATGAGCTGATAGCCCTACAGCGGCCATAATTTGGCCCTGGGTTCAGCCTCTACCCCAACCGCCAGCCTCTCCGGCTCCCCGCCCCCTCCCCCCCCACCTGCCCATGGGAATGAAGATAGTTTGCACTTCTGAGCGGAATCTCTCAGGCTACACATGTGAGAACATTTGACAGAATGAGGACTTCATAAAAGGACGGTGATACCCAAAGGGCAGTGGAGCGCCTGCAGTTTACCTGACCTGCCGGCTGTCAGCCATGGTTCCCGGGCCCTGCCGCCAAGAGAGACACCTGGCTGAGAGCTGAACGCACTGGGAGTGGAGAATTCAAGCGCGATTCCCTGTGGTCCCTTGTGCCGCCAGGTCTTGAACTGTTTGGGAAGGCGGGCTTCTGCTGGCCAGGCTTTCCTGGCTCCCTTCCCTGGAGTGCTGAGCTTGAACTGCGGCCATGCCTTGCAGACCAACCCCGCATTTCCTGGTTTGTGATGAAGGAACAGCCGCCTGGCTGCTCGCTAACTTTGGGCCCCACAGGTCACCTGCACTTCATGGCAGAAGAAAAGGAGAATCATCACACACATTACAGTCACGTGATGTTTACAGTCAGCAACGTAGACTTTGAACTTGGAAGGTGCAAGGAGGGTGACTACCAAGCATGGGAAGTCCTAAACATGGGAAGCTACGGGGGACACAGGGGGGGGGGGCACCCTGGCAGAGGGTCACCCTGAAATAACTTGCCATAGTTTAAGCCGGAAAGAGGCAAGATGGACAAACTGAAACAAATCCTGGGGGAGAATTTAACCCCTAGCACGAGGTTAGGTTGCTATGGTTAGGGCTGACCTTTTTCCCCCTTCCCCACACTGTGTGTGCTTCTGTGTTCATGTGCGTATGTGTGTATAATTACATGTATTTTTATACATGTATATTACATATATAAATATATGCACACAGATATACCCGTTCTCTTTACTGAGAAAAGGTTCCACGTTAAACACTGGGAAAAGACGGGAGGTATTTGTGAGCAGGGCAGACGCACAAGAGAGAAGGGTTTTCCATTTTAAAAGAAGACGGGACACTTTGACATACACTAGGGCTGTCCTTTCAAGTCCATCCGAAGAAGAGTGAATTTTACACCGCGTCCTGCAGATTCCTGCGCTCTACTGCAGGCACAAGCTCTTTCTTCTCTGTGGCGATTCTAGATATAAATCACGGCTTTGTTTTCCTTGGTTTAAGTGACATTCCTCTTTGATCCTTCCTTCACACAAGGAAGAGATATTTCCTCGTGCGAAGTCGTGGTTAACTTCTCACAACCTCGGCCAACAAAGGGGCCCCTGTGCGAGGCGCAGGCAGGAATTCCTCCCGGAGGACAGGGAAGGCCCCCAGCTGAACCGTATCCAGGGAAGACTTTGCGAGGCTTGCAAAGCTTGTTCCAAGAAAGGAGCCCAGCTGGGGACCGTTTCTTTCTATTCAGAAACTGGCCCTGCCTGGGGTGGGGGTGGGAGGGGACGCATAAAAGAAAACCCAAAAGCAAGCCTGAATACATTTACAAATTACAAGGGAAAGTTAATGCTTGCAAGCGGTGTTGGTGCCAACTCGGGCTTATCATGTTTAGAACTTAACTCCACTTGGAAAGAAACTTTGTTTTTCTTCCCAGGAAAGTTAAAGGTGGGAACAGAGAGGGACTGCCCACTATGTGGTAAAAACACCCAGTCAATCCCTGTCTAGGGGGTTGGGGGGGGGGGCAGGCTTAAAGCCCCCTCACCTGCTGCTCCTCTCCCCGCAGTGAGTCCATGTGACTTGTTGCCACCAGTTATTGTTATGAACTGGGAACCTCATCAAGTGGGGCCCTTGGCTTGGCATGCATGGCCCCTCCCCATGTAGCCCAGCCCATCCCTGTGGTTTATGTCCCCGCTGCCTTCTCTTCTACCACCCACAAACCCTTCCCTACATGGCCTACCTCGCATCCTTTGACTCCCCCTTAGACACTGGGAGGATTTCTAGAACGACATCCCATACCTGTGGGTCTGGCATGTCCTTGGCCCTCCCCCTTCATGCTTTTCCCTTCTTTGCACAGAAATTCCCCTTCCTGTGATAGGTCCTTAAGTTCTTGGTCCCTGAAAGCTCCTTTAAGAAAACAGAGGTGTGATGAGAAGACATGAGAGCTCTCCCATTGAAGGGGCCCTCTTCACCAGCCTATTTCTTTTTTTTTTTATTTCAGAGAGGGGGCGGGGGAGAGGAGAGAGAGAGAGAGAATCATCTCTCCTGCACACTCCCCACTGGAAATCCAGCCAGCAACAGGACACATGACCTGACGGGAATCGAACTGTGACTTCCTGGTTCATAGGTCAACACTCAATCTGAGCCACACCGCTGGGCAGCAGCCACACTATTTCTTGAAAGTTGGAAATTAAGAGCAATAGGACTGGCAGCTGCCATTTGGTGCTTCTGCCACCTGCTTGTCCTGATCCATGCATTATCTGTACATTTCACACCTAAAACAAGCGAAGGCCCAGGGAGGGTGAGAGGTTCGCTCATGGCTACACAGCTGTTAACGAAAAACCAATGAAACCTGTAGAGAATTTTGTGAGTTTATTTGAGCCAAAATGTCGACATATGCCGGGAAGCAGAACCTCAATGAATTGAGATAATGCTCTGGAGAATGGGAGTTTACACAGTGTTTTTATAAATTTACCATCAAAAGGAAAACACGTAAGTGGGTTACATGAAATTCATTAGTGATAGATTAAGGAGGTGGGACAAAGCAAAGCGGGGAAATCCCTGGGATTGAATAAAAAGCAAAATGACGTACACATGAGTGAAAATGCCAACTGTGTAGGATCAATTAACATGATAATGAAGGACATTTGGTTGTGGAATCTGTCCTGGCGCCCAGCATATTTGGCTCAGTAAAGATCAAAGGTGATTCCCGTCAGGGAAAACACTGGCCCAGGATATGGCCACCCACCATAACCTGTTTGTAGATAAATATCTAATTTTCAGACCATCTTTGTGATCACTCTAGGTCTCTGAGCCTTTGGGAATGCCATGCAGGCCTCCGCTGAGCCTTTTCAGGCTAGCATGTGGCTCCTTTTGTCCACACAGCCAATACGTAGTGGGGGCTAACAATCAAACACAGGCACTTCTGAGTTCTCCAGGACTCCCCCCACCACCGCCATCGCCCCCCTTTCCACTATGCAAAGCTGCTTTCACACAGACCCCCAGACTTATGGTCACCAGCAGCATTTCCCCGCAACATCTGTGCGGGGCCAGACAGCCTCAGGAGATGTGAGAAATCCCCTTCCTAGCTCCAGATGACCCGCTTGAAAACTAAATTTCTAGCAGAGTGAAAATTCCATTCCTTGTGCAGATAACTTAGCTGGCTAAATATCAAGCTCTGCAAGTCTCTGTTTACTAATAGAGCCATGGAATGTGACCCCCTCAGGCCTTTACTGTACTTGAATATGCTGCAAAAAATATATCCCCATTAGAACCTCTACTGGGGGGCCGGGTGAAAAAGGGGAAGGGATTAAGAAGTATAAATTGGCAGTCACAAAATAGTCATGAGGATATAAAGTGCAGCCTAAAGAACATAATAACATTGTAAGAATTACGTACTGTGCCAGGGAGTGCTTGAAATATTGGGGAGACACTTTGTAAAATATATGATTGCTGTACACTTGAAACCAGCACAAAATAGGCCTTCCCCTGGAGTTGGAACTACCGCCTGGCCCCCCGTTTCCCAAATTAAAGGTTTTTCTAGGTCTCTTTTTATTTGTGTGTGGCCTTCTCCAGAACTCGAACCCTGAAGTGGACCCCTGAATCATGCAGGACGTGAAAGGGGCTTCCACATTTGGCGCCCGACCGCAGGACGTCTGGAGGAAGGTGATATTTTCCGCCTAGAGCGAAGGATGAAAAATGCACCGAGAACTGTAACTGAAAGATTAAAAATTGAAAAATAAAAACTTAATTTTTTTTAAAGAACCTCTAGACAAGCACCATCCAACAGAACTTTCTATATAAGGAAAATGCTCTAGGTCTATGTCAGTGGTTCCCAACATGGGGCATACGCCCCACGAGGGGGAAAATTTGATTTTTAAGGGGGGGGGGGCAGTTTCAGAATGAGTTGTTAACAGTGAATTTTTTTGCATTTCTTATTGTTCTAGGGGCCTCACACACAATATATATTGTAGCATAGCATTTCAGTTCTCTATTACATGCTTTGAAACTTTATTTGCTGTTTTTTCGTATCACTACAGTTTTGTTTTTTTTTAACAATTTCTTAGTGAATTCTTCCTCAGTACTTCAGCTGTCCTTTTGTTCTTTTGTGTTTCTCTTTCATGGATGCTATGTTCTTTGGAAGCTTGTTTACACCAAGTGAATGGCCTTTAGGTTTCCTCCGTATGAATAGGAACTCACTTTTTGAATCATTAGAATTATATATGTCACAAGGGGGGCGGGCATCAGGATGTTAGAGATGCTCAGGTGGGGCATGGCCAAGAAAAGATTGGAACCACTGGTCTACACTGTCCACTATGGTAGCCACTAGCCACATGTGGCTCGTTGGCTGGTAGTTTGCATATTGGACTGTGCAGCCTTAGAGGACTCTGGAAGGTTGATTGCTGGTGCCCACGTTTTTATAATACTTTGCCTATGAACTCACTTATATCACTGGATCACAATTGTTTGTTCTGTTTTGGCTACCTCACTGGGTTGTAAACCTCATGTCTTACTCATCTTGTTTGGATCATTTATGAGCACCTAGCTTGGCCCTCAGTGCTATAAGTTGAATAATTAACGTAGGTTAAAGGGATGTGAGTTGGCATTTTCACAAGTATTATTGTTCTGGCTTTCTATCATCTAGTTTACCCTTCCTCGGGGCATTGCTGTTATGACTGGCTTGATTTCCAAATCTTCAAATGAAGCGCTGACTGACCACTTTCCTCAAAGGAAATCACTTTTTAGCTGATTATGTTGGTTATTTGCCTCTAAATATGATTTCTCTAAGTCAGCAATTTTCAACCTTTTTCATCTCATGGCACACATACACTAATTACTAAGATTCTGTGGCGCACCAAAAAATATATTATACTTTTTGCTGATCTGACCCCCCCCCACCACCAAAAAAAAGTATAATTTTTATTCATTCACACCAGAAGGCTATTAGTACCCCTGACTAAATAGTCAACTATTGCATGTTGTAAAAGTTCTTGCAGCACCCTGGTTGAGAATTGCTGCTCTAAATGAATGGTGGTGCAGGGGATAGGAAGCTGCCCGGTCCTTCTTACCTTCTCCAGCTGCATGAGCTGCCCTTTCCCTGTGTACACTGCCGGCATTCTGAGATCTCTGGGCACCATCATCCTGGAGACACTTTGGTCTCTCTCCTGTGTTTAGTGCTCCATTTCCTATTTCTCTTGCCCTCTCCTCCTAGATTCTCTCTTCATTTGCTTGTTACATTGTCCAATAGCCTGCTTTCCAGGAGGGAAAATATATGGATGGATGTTTTATATATCTGAAAATACATTTAACTTACCCTTTCACTTAATTGGTAGTTTAGCCAGGTTTAGATTGCTGTGTGTGTGTGTGTGTTTAATAAGTTTGAAATCATTCTGATTCCCAATTCTGTGTTTGTATGTGATCTAGGGTTTGTTTCTTACTTTCTTTCTTTTTTTCTGGAAGCATGTAAGATCTTTACTTTTCTCTGAAGGTAACAAATGGCCTTTTTTCCCATTTGTTCAGTATTCTGTATACTTACAGATGAAATATCACAATGTTGTATCTTAGCTTGATTCTATTTGTATCCACTGTGTTGGTCAGTTAGTATGTGCTTTCTTATAGAAACTCGTGTCCTTCGGTTATGAGGATGTTTCTTATATTATTTTGTTGACAAAGTTTTTCCCGTCCTTTGTTTGTTCTCTCTTCAGAGAACTCCAATTATATGGATATTGGACCTCCTGGATGGTCCTCTAATGTTTTTATCTTGTTCTATTGCATTTTCTATGTCTTTATCTCTTTTGCTACTTTTTTTTAAAGGTTTTTCCCATTTTTAAAATATATTTTTATTGATTATAGAGAGGAAGGAAGAGGGAGAGATAGAAACATCAGTGATGAGATAGAATCATTGATTGGCTGCCTCCTGCATGCTCCCCATTGGGGATTGAGCCTGCAATCTGGGCGTGTGCCCTTGACCAGAATCGAACCTGGGATGCTTTAGTCCATAGGTCGACGCTCTATCCACTGAGCCAAACCAGCTAGGGCTCTTTTGCTACTTTATGTGGGATTTCTTCACCTTTTTCTTCTGGATTCTGTATTTAAAAGTTCATTTTTGCTGTTTTGTTTTAATTTCCAATAGCTTTTTCGTTGTTGCTCTCTGATTTTTCTTAATAGCCTTTGGTTCTTTTTGTTTTTTTTTTTGTTGTTGTTGTTCTTTTTTTGTAAGAGAATATTTATTTGATAAATCATAGAGTATAAAAAGTAATTCCTAAAAGAAATGGGCTTAGGAAACAAGTTATCGAGATAGAGGAAAGGCCTTCAGAGCTTGGCAGTGAGGAAGCTATGGTAATGTGCCTGGGACCGAGAACACACTGGTTGCTCTGTCCTAAGGGTTTTAAGGTTGGAGATTTTAGGGGAGGCCCCAGGGGGAAGCTCTACAATAGACTATTCAACAGTTTTTTATTCTTTTTGGATGCAAGTGACATGATGAAAATTATTATTGTCCATTGTTTTGTTTTCTTCTCCCTCCTCTTTGTTTCCAGAGGTTTTCTTGTTGCTTGGTTGGTTGGTGTCAATCTCTGTCTCTCCTGTGAGAGGCTTTCCTCAGATGTCTAGAGAGGGTTGGAGGGCGGCTGCCAGCAATCCCAGAATGAAGGGACAGGGAGCAGGTGAGGGTCTCAGCATTTCATATTTACACACTTAGCCACTTGGTTTGGGATTCAGTACCCCTGCCCTTTGCTTTGTGTTTCCTACTGTGTTCCGGGGCCAGAAACCCTGTTTTACCCTTTCCAGATGCTGTACTTACATTCGTTTGTTCTGATGGAGAGTGGAAACCACTGAAATCCAAGTACAGAAAAGGATTTAGGAACCAACTGCTTTTTTCTTACTTTCTCTCTTTCTTCCTTTTTTCTTTCTTCCTTTAAAATATATTTTTATTGATTTCAGAGAGGAAGGGAGAGGGAGAGAGAGATAGAAACATCAATGATGAGAGAGAATCATTGATTGGCTGCCTCCTGCACGCCCCCTACTGGGGATCAAGTCCAAAACCTGGGCAAGTACCTATGACGGGAATCAAACCCAGGACCCTTCAGTCCACAAGCCAACACTCTATCCACTGAGCCAAACTGGCAAGGGCACATTTATGGACTTTCTGTTTTATCTCCTCTTTCACTTTCTCTATAAGTTTATGCCCATTTTTTCTTTTAATGGAAGGTGGCTGGAAACATTTGTTCTCTCTGCCACTCTTCTCCCCATCCATCACAGCAACTCAGTAAGCTAAATGCTGAATTCAGGATCTCAAATACTGCACCAGTTCTCCTTCTAGCTCCTCTGTTTATGGAACCACCATTCTTCCTGTCTGTCTGCCTCCAAAAATAAGAATATTTTAATATTTCTTCTTTTGTAACACAGATCCCTGCTTTCATGGATTTCTGGCATTTTTCCTCGTAAATTCAGAACATAGCAACAATCCTACTTTGTATTCCTTTTTGAAGAAACAAAGATAATGAGATGCAATCATTGGATCAAGAAACTTCCAGTGTAGTGGAAGGCGGGGGGGAAGGTACAAAACTGACTAAGAGAGGATGATGATGATGATGAAGATAACAAAAAAAAATCTTAGCTAACATGTTGAAATTGTAGTGTATGCCAACCACTGTGCTAGATACTCTCCTGTGTTCTTTCACTTCATCCCAACTCTCTGAAAAAGGTACTTTTAATTATCATTTTACACATAAGAAAAGAGGTACTGAGGCAACAAAATTTTTTAGGGCATTATATATAATACATGCATAAACCAGTATGCTAAGAGAAACCAAGGATAGTAGAAAGTAATGTTTAACTTGAAAATCAATGAAAGCTTGAAAAAGTAGATTTCCAAATTTGTTTTTTCCTCTGGATTCCCTTAGATGGGACCACACACCAGGCTCTTTAGTCACTTCACTTAATTCAAAGTGTTAACCTTAGCAAGTCTCTCTGTGCCAAACCCTTTTCATGTTCCCTTTCAAGTATATTGCCATCATGCTGTCATTCACTGCTCAACAACCTACTCTCCTTACCAATCATGTCATGTTTGGTCTTCTGGGCCTGTTTTCAAGAGCCTCAGTAAGTTGGTCACGTATGCCAAATCCATCCCCCATATCTGCTACATGGGTCCTTGTCTTTTTACACAAGTCGTTAGTCTTTGCTATCCTTTTGCTTTTTTCAACTTATTTTTTTAAATATTTTTTATTGATTTTTAAAGAAAGCGGGGGAGGAAGAAAGAGGGAAAGAAACATCAATGTGAGAGAAAACATTGATCGGTTGGCTTCCTATAAGCCGCTGAACTGGGCACGGAAGCCAAAATCTGAGTATGTGCCCTGACAGGGAATCAAATCAGTGACCGTTTAGTGCCCAGGATGGTGCTCAACCACCTGAGCCATGCCAGCCAGGGCACTACCCTTTTGCTTTTACTAAAACTTTCCTCTTTGCCTAACGAATGTCTCATGGCCCCATTTTTCCATAAACTCTTCCTTGGCAGCCCAATCCCACAGAGATGTCTTTTTCTCCCAAGCTCCCATGATGCTTAGCACTCATTAGCTGTACAAGTCATTGGGTGCTCAACACGTACAACCCAGTGTAATGTGAATGCTAGCTTGTCCAACAGATGAGTCATGCACCTAAGGCGCCAGCAGACCAAGTGTGCCAAAAAAATACTTTCTTTTGAAAGAATTTATTAGTTCAAAAAATCATCCTAGGGAAAAATAGAATTTCTTTGAAGTGTATTTCTTATGGTTGTTTTTATTTTGATACATGATCTTTACTATGCTTAGAGCTTGTAAAATTTTTACTCTGTGTCTGCATATTGTTCATTTTCATCTTAGAAGGTTCTTGGGTAGATGGACCATGTTTTACACATATCTGTGTAATTGTACTCAGGGTAAACCCTCATTGAACATAGGATGTTTTTAACATCATATGTCAAATTTTTTAAAAAGACATGCAATGTGCCCTGACTGGTTTGGCTCAGTGGATAGAGCGTCGGCCTGCGGACTGAAGGGTCCCGGGTTCGATTCCAGTCAAGGGCATGTACCTTGGTTGTGGGCACATCCCCAGTAGGAGGTGTGCAGGAGGCAGCTGATTGATATTTCTCTCCCATCGATGTTTCTGACTCTCTACTCCTCTCCCTTCCTCTCTGTAAAAAAAAATCAATAAAATATATTTTTTTTAAAAAGACATGCAATGTACCACCTCAATGTAAGTCAGCATGTGAAGAAATACAACACAGACAAACCATGACGAAGCCAGTGCCCTTCCTTCCTCAGAGTTTACAGTCTAATGGAGGGCATCTATTTATACAAAAATCCTGGGTGTAACGCCTGTCACGTCCAAGGCTCTACCAGTCGGAAAGAAGTCAGTCCTGCAGGGGTCGCCTTGGCAATAGCTGCGCCCTCCCCGAGTTATTTCCCACGAGGGCGAGGTTTGAGGCAGGAACCGCTCCTCAGAGCGTGGACACATGAGTCCTGGGTCATCTTGGCAACAGCTATGCCCTCCCCGAGCTGTTTCCCGTGAGGCCTGAGGCAAGAACCCACCCTCGGAGCGCCAGGAGCGCCCAGCAGCAGTCAGTCCTGGGTTGCTGAGGCGGAGGCCACTGCGTGGTAGAACTCTGGGTCTGGCCCAGCAGGGGGTGTGGCTGGCCTTCAAACCAGACCCTGACAGGAGGGAGGAGGGAGCCCCATTCCTCACAGAATCCGATGTTGGATAGCTTGCTGTCAGTGGCCTGCCAGCCAGGAACCCCATTTACCTGCACCCCAGACCCTGACAGGAGGGAGGAGGGAGCCCCATTCCTCACGGAATCGACAGGTGGCCAGTTTGCTATCAGGGGCCTGCCAGCTAGGAATCCTGTTCACCTGCATATCTGTATGAAGTTTTAATACATCATTATATTAGAGGTCGTGGTGGTGCTGTTTTACCCACAGCGTCGACAGGAATTGCTGTAAATGGAATTTACTTCTCGGTGGAAGCACCTTTCATTCCCAATATAAATTACTGATTCCGTTAAATGAAACTTCAATTTCTAGGCTCGATATAAACAGTGAAGTTGCTACAACTATTAAAAAGGCCCAACTTCTCATTATTGATGAATGCACCATGGCATCCAGTCATGCTATAAACACCATAGACAGATTACTGAGAGAAATTATGAATTTGAATGTTGTATTTGGTGGGAAGGTTCTCCTTCTTGGAGGGGATTTTTGACAGTGTCTCAGTGTTCTACCACATGCTATACGATCGGCCATAGTACAAACGAGTTTAAAGTACTATAATGTTTGGGGATGTTTCAGAAAGTTGTCTCTTACAAAAATATGAGATCAGAATATTCTGCTTATAGTAGATTGTTAGTAAAACTTGGAGATGACAAACTTGATAGCAGTTTTCATTTAGGAATGGATATTATTGAAATCTTCTGTGAAATGATTTGTAATGGATCTATTATTGGAGCTACCTTTGGAAATACTATCTTAACTAATAAAAGCGTAATATTAAAATTAACCGTTTCTCCGGGATGGGGTAAGCCACGCACACCAGCCAATCAGAATGGCTGTATGCAAATTAGCTCAGGCAAGATCGTGACCGGCAGCCCTGGAGGCCAGTGCAGTGCCAGCAGCAGGGTGAGCTGGATGTGGGGGTGGGTGGGAGGGAGATGGCATGGTGGCGAGTGGTGTGGGGGTGG
>PVJC01010291.1:0-44001 GCA_004026665.1 Murina feae
ACTGCCCCCCTCCCCGCCAGCATGTCACCCCATGCATCCTGATGCTCAGTTGTTTGCTCATCCTTCACTAACACCCCTGCCAGCCTTGTTGCCCCACTCAGACTGTTCAGTCATCCGTTCAGTTGTTTCAGATGTGACAGCCCCTGGTTCTTTATATATAGAGATAGGAACAAGACAGGAATCCACTTTCACCAGTCTTATTCAAAATAGTATTGAAAGTCCTAGGCACATCAGTCAGGCAAGAAGAAATGAAAGGCATCTAAATTGGAAAGAAAGAAGTAAAACATAGTTTGCAGATGACATAATTCTGTATATATAGAAGTGATAAGTTCAGTAAAGTAGGGAGACACAAAATAAATACTCATAAACTGGTTGCATTTTTGTACACCAATAATGAACTCTCAGAAAGGGAAATTGAAAGAAAATAATCCCATTTACAATAGCATCAAAAATATAAAATATCTAGGAATAAATTTAATCAAGGAGGTAAATACCTGTATCTGAAAAATTATAAGACATCGGAGGAAAAAAATTAAAGAAGATGCAAATAAATGAAAGTATATACCATTCTCTTTTACAGGGAGAATCAACATCATTAAAATGTCCATATTATCCAAGGCAATCTATAGATTAAGTGAAATTCCTATTAAAATACCAGTGACATTTTTCACAGAACTAGAAAAAAAATAACCAAAAATTTGTGTGTAAATACAAAAGACACCAAAGAGTGACGGAAATCTTGAAAAAAAAAAGTGGGAGGAATCATTATTCCTGGTGTAACATAAGGCCATAGTAATCAAAATAGCATGATACTAGCATAAAAACAGATACATACAAAACAGAATAGAGAGCCAAGAAATAAACTCACACCTATATGATCAACTAACATATAACAAATTTTGGCAAAACTACACAGTCTATTCAGTAAATGATGTGGGAACACTGACCAGATACATACAAAAAACACCTTCCTACACCATAAACAAAATAAACTCAAAATATATAAAAGACTTAAATATAAGTCTTAAAATCAGAAAATTTCTAAAACAAAATATGGGTGAAAAACTCAGCCATTACTCTAAGCATTTTTTTCTGATATATCTCCTTAGGCAAGGGAAACAAAGGAAAAAATAAACAAATGAGACTACATCAAACTGAAAAGGTTGTACAGGACAATAAACCATCATACACACACACACAAAGCCAACCTATTGAATAGGAGAACATATTTGCCTTAGACACATTTGGAAAGGGTTTAATATTCAAAATTTATAAATAATTTATAAAACTCAACTCCAAATAAATAAACAATTTGATTAGAAAGTGGACAGAGAACCTGAATAGACACTTTTACAAATAGGACATACAGATTGCTAATAAACATGTGAGAAGATGCTCAATGTCACTTGTTATCAGCGAATTGCAAATTAAAACTACAATGGAAGTCCTAACTGGTTTGGCTCTATGGATAAAGCATAGACTTGGGTCCTGAACAGGAGAAAGCCTTCACCATCATAAAGGCAAAGCTCACTGAGGCCCCAGCACTAGGGCTACTAGATGTGACATGAGACTTTTTGTTCACGAGAACAGCGGGGTAGCCCTAGTTCTGACCCAGGAGTTTGGACCCTGGCAAAGACCAGTAGCCTATCTCTCCAAACAGATTGACCCAGTTGCCTCTGGATGGCTCCCATGTCTCAGGGCCCTTGCAGCCAGGGCATTGTTAGTCAAGAAGGTGGATAAGCTTACCTTGGGACAAAATTTAAATGTAAAAGTATCTCATACTGTTGTCACCTTAATGGAAGCAAGGGGGCAGCACTGGCTGACTCATGCTCGGATGACTCAATACCAGGGATTGTTATGTGAGAACCCGAGGGTACGATTAGAAGCAGCAAGAACTCTTAATCCTGCCACCTTTCTACCCGTTGCTGAGGGGTCCCCGGAACATGATTGCCTGGAAGTCCTAGAGGTTTATTCCAGCGGCCAGATCTAATGGATAAGCCCCTGCCTAACCCCGACTTGGTGTTGTTCACAGACGGCAGCATCTTCTTGGATAAAGGAAAAAGATGAGCTGGTTATGCAGTAGTATCAAACTTTGAGACAATCGAGGCACAGGCCCTGCCTGAAGGGTGATCAGTGCAGGGGGCCGAACTTTGGGCCCTATAAAGAACCCTAGAACTCAGTAAGGATAAGCGTGCCAACATCTTCACAGATTTGCGCTATGCCTTTGCAACGCTGCGTATCCATGGAGCCATATATAAGGAAAGGGGGCTCTTGACAGCCAGAGGAAAAGGAATAAAAAATCAGAATGAGATTTTAAAGTTACTAGAAGCAATCTGGAAGCCTAAGGAAATAGCTGTCATCCATTGCAAAGGTCACCAGAAAGGGAAAGACTCAGTATCAGAAGAAAACTGGTGTGCAGATGCCACAGCCAAGCAGGCAGCTAAGGAACAAGCAGCACCAGCACAGGTCATGTTGGCTCCCGAATTGCCTGAACCTCCAAAATATACTTCTCAGGAGGAGATATGGGCCCAGCAAGAAGGGGGCAAGAGGACAAAGGAAGGCTGGTGGATACTCCCAGATCATAGGGTCTATGTCCCAGAACAGTTAGCTCATAAGGTAGTCTTCCATCAGTATGAACTTACTCATTTAGGAAAGACTGCTTTAGAAGCTTTGTTAGGCAGATACTACCTAATTGCCCGTCTTCCTTCCTTGTGTGCCTCAGTCTCTCAGCACTGCCTCTTCTGTGCTCAGAACAATGCCAAACAGGGTCCTGTGGGATCAATAGGAGTACAGCGCTGTGGGCAAGCTCCTTTTGAGGACTTAGAAGTAGATTTTACAGAAATAGGACCTAGCAAAGGAAATAAATATTTGCTAGTCTTTTTCTGCACCTTTTCAGGTTGAGTCGAGGCATATCCCACTCACACAGAAAAGGCAAGGGAAGTCACTAAGGCATTGCTGAAAGATATGATTCCACGGTATGGAATGCCTCTGACCATAGGGTCTAATAATGGCCCAGCCTTTGTAACAAAAATGGTACAATAGGTAACCAAAGCTTTAGAAATTAGATGGAACCTACATACAGCTTACAGGCCTCAGAGTTCAAGGACAGTAGAACGCATGAACCAGACTCTAAAGCAGAATATGGCTAAGCTAAGCCAAGAGACAAACTTATCCTGGACAGATATCTTGCCTCTTGTACTTCTGCGGGTACGCTGTGCCCCTAGGGCCAGGGTAGGTTTCTCTCCCTTTGAAATTCTATATAGTAGACCCCCTCCCTTAATTCGGCCAAAGGGAGATTTGGGATAAATAGGAAACTTAGAAATCCAGAAGCAACAACAAGGATTTGGAAAAACTGTCTTTGAGATCCACAGGTGGGTTACTGACAGACTGCCCATCTTTCTAGGGACAGCTGTGCATCCTTATAAATCTGTAGACCAGGTTTGGGCAAAGGATTGGAAAAAGGAGCCCCTCAAACCTACCTGGAAGGGACCCTATCCAGTCATATTAACTACCCCCACAGCTCTTAAGGTTGCAGGATTGAACACCTGGATACACCACTCCCGAGTGAAGGCAGCCCGCCAGTCGAATAATGCCCAGCCTGAGTGGAAGGTGACCTCTGACCAGAAACACCCCCTGCGTATCACCATTAAGAAGACCACAGACCTGGCCGATTAACCTGCCCCAAGGAATTCAGATGACACCCTGCTGAATTCTCCCTAACACTAACCTTTCTTTCCTCTCTCCCCCTAAAGGTAATATGTTCTGTTAATTGTGGATAGTCATTGGTTTTATCTTTCTAATAATTCCCATCTTGTCTTTTTATGAATGCCACTGGAACTCAGGTGAGTACTGGAAGGGGAACTCATCTGCTCTTGCTGTGACACAGAAGCACCATAGAATTACTGTTTCCCACACAGCAAGGTGTAGGAGGCCTCCTGCTACAGAAGGCACTTCCAAGGAAAGAACCGGTTCATGCTCTCTTTCCCTGTGCGGGATGCGGAGAAGGGAGCCCCACCCCAGCACCTTGCCATGCCAACCCTAGCTACATCTGCCTGATAGGAATAGTCATAATATTACTCTTTATCCTAGCATTTCGCTGTTGTAGCTCTCACTAATAATATTAGAGATCAGGTAGTTTAGGGAAAAACCCAATCAAGTCAGTTTTTTTTATCAGCCTGTGGCATGTTATGACTCTACTACCAAATGCATGTTGGGGGCGGGGGGATTGTATTGGACGGAAAAATAATGGAACCTGTCATGGCCAATGTGCAGCTAACTAATGTTGCTCCTATTTGTTTCAGTGTTTCCCAAGGCCTACATCTAACAGGTTGCCTCCACATGAACTATGCAACTCTACCCCTGCCTGCCTGAAACCAGAAGAACGCCCTACAAGTCCCACTCCCCATCCCCCCCCCCCCCAGGATGGAACAGGATGCTAACCCCCTTTGACATTGCCCCTTTTCAGCTGGAAGTAGCTAAGAGCGAGTGGTCAACACCCCTGTTCCCTACAGCATCCCATGGTTGTTGCTCCACAAGGCTAAAAGAAGCTTGTGGGACAAAGGGGTGGGGGGAATGAGAAGACTAAAAAGGACTAATTCAAAGGTAGCCCTGATGTTTTGGGGAAATGGGGGAAGGAATTCATGTTAGTAGGCTCAGTGTGCATTCTTAATGACCTGTGGCTGAGACATTGCCTCCTTCCCCAAAACTGAATTTGCAAAACAAGACATGAGCACTTCCCTGGGGAAAGGGTGGATTGTTAGCTGGAGCTGAAACCTCGGAACACCTGGGAGAAGAGTAAATGGGAGTAGCACTTCCTCCAGGGCCTCAGGGGAGGAAGGGAGCATATTTGCAATACAGTGAACTCAAGAGGCAGTTATAAGGCAAAGTTCCCACGTGTTACACCACTCTGATTTGGAACATTCTCAGAGTCCACGCGTGTTATTAAAACTGTGATTTCTCCACTTCTTTAAAGTGTCTCTTAGTTTTTTTGATCTTTCTGCAACAGTCTCTGTGGCAGGGGTCAGGGTAAGGGTTGGGGATCAGGGCAGCTCTCTGTGGGGACAAATGGGCTGGCTTGCACCACTATTCTTTTGTGAAACTGTCCTCCCACCTAGCTCTGATGTATGTGGGCACCAAATCTGTACTCTTCATTGACCTGGCTACCACTATTCACCCTGCCCTGGAGATTCCCTGAAACCCCACTCCAACTAACTTACCTGTCCTGCCTGAGCCACTTCCACCAGATTTTTCAAAGAAGCAGCTACCCTTGTTTTGTGCTGTGGATTTTACTAAAACCTTACAAAGGTCCACTAACTCCCCCAAAATAATGGCTGGCCTTAGCATGCCCTATACACTCTTGCTAAGTGGTTTCAAGCACAGCACAAGTGGTAACTGGTCATACCTTGCATTGTAACTCCCACCAAGTGGCCCCAAGTCTGGCATAAGCAGAGGCCAGTCTTGACTGATTGGAACGTAGCTGCAACTAACCAGTAAGATGTCCTGCAAAGGAGTGACTGGCCTCAGTTCACATTGTGGTGACCACCAAAGGGTCCCTTTTGCAGCACAAGAGGCAAATGGCCTCAGTTCACAACATAGCATCTCCAGTGCCTCTAAGGTCAGCACAAGTACAAACCAAACACATCACTTTGTAGCTCCTACCAGGAAGCCCTAAGCAAGGGGGCTGAACTTGCCCCTCCCAACAGCCTCCAGAAACAGTATACCTAGAGGCAGACTTTAAACTATGAAACAGCACCACCCAATCAGCTCCACAAACAATACATCCAAAGGACAAACTTAGCCAGAACAAGAGCCCTGCTAAAGTGATTTCTGCTGCTTGAAGTTAGCCTCAGCACAACAGCTTGTCCACTGTAGTCATGGGGATGCTCACAACAAGTCAGCCTGAGAAACAACCTCACATACACCATGCAAAAATTAATCAAAGCTTTACTATAAAAGGAGGGCATATAAAAAAAACTCACATAAAGGACACCCCTGAAACAGTCAGTTCAGATGACCAGGAGATTGTGCCTCTGGGTCCCACAGGACACCTGCTACCTAAGGCCCTCTGCCAAGCCCAAGAGAAATAGGATGTCTACGTGATACATAAATATAAACACAAGGAGTCAGTCAAAATGAGGTGACAAAGAAACATGTCCCAAATGAAAGAATAGAACAAAACTCCAGAAAAAGAACTGAAGACATGGACAAGCATTCTAATAGATACAGAGTTTAAAACACTGGTTATAAGTATGCTCAACTAAAGGGAAGAATATATAAGCTCAGTGAGAACTTCAATAAGGAAATATGAAACATAAAAAGTAAACAGAAATAAAGACGCATTAGAACGAATCAACAGCAGATTACATGAATCAGAGGAGACAGATTTGGTGATCTCCAAGACAAAGTAGTGGAACACACCCAATCAAAACAGAGAAAAGGAAGAAAAGAAAAAGAAATTAAATAAGAGTAGTCTAAGGAGCCTCTGGAACAACACCAAATGTCCCAATATACACATAGTAGTAGTCCCAGGAGAAGAGAGAGAGCTAGAAATTGTAAACTTATTTGAATAAATAAAACTGAAAACTCCCCTAACCTGCTGGGCCTGTGCCCTCTCACAGTCTGGGACCCCTCAGGGGATGTCCACTTGCTGGAGTGCCTGACCAGCCTGGGTGAGGGGCTAATGGCTGTTTGCAGGCTTACCAAACCCTCCAGTGGGGACCCTCACCCCATGGGGATGTGGCCAGCCTGAATGAGGGGCTGAAGGCTGTTTTCAGGCTGCCCACAGCCCCTTCAGGATTCGGGTCCCTACTGGGGTGCCTGGCTGGAAGCAGATATCTGGGATTTATTTATCTTCTATAATTGAAACTTTGTTGCCTTGGTCCTTCCTCTCGCCCCCCCCCCCCACTCAAAACCAAGGTCCCAGCCCCACAGGTATCTGGGGTTTGTTTATCTTCTATAATTGAAACTTTGTAGCCTTGAGTAGAGCTCAGAGTTCGCAGGACCCTAACTTCCTCCATTGCCTGGGTCAACTCCAGCTCCATGGCTGCTGCCATCTTAGTTGAGTTAATTTGCATACTTGCTCCTGATTGGTTGGTGGGCGTGGCTGGTGGGCACAGCTTGTGGGTGTAACGGAGTGAGGGTTAATTTGCATATTACTCTTTTATTAGATTAGATTCCAATTTAGAATGTCTTTAATTTACTTCTCTTGCCTGATTGATCTTTGTAAGACTTCTAGGACTATGCTGAATAACAGTGGTGACACTGGGCATCCTTGTCTTGTTCCTGATCTTAGAAGAAAAGCTGTCAGTTTTTCACTTTGAATATGATATTAACTGGGGTTTGGTATATAAGCCTCTACTATTTTGAGGTCCTTTCCTTCTATGCTCATTTTATTGAATGTTTTAATCATAAATGGATGCTGTATCTTGTCAGTTAAGTCTACTGCATCTATTAAGATAATCATCCGATGTTTATTTTGTTAATGTGGCATATTACACAGATTGATTTGCATATGTTAAATCATTCCTGCATCCCTGGAATAATCTCCACTTGATCATGATGTGTTATACTTTTAATGCATTTTTTGTATTTTATTTGCTATTATCTTGTGTAGGGTTTTTAATCTATGTCTATCATTCAGAAATATTGCCCCACAAGTTTATGTTTTTCTGTGCGTGTTGTCCTTGTCTGGTTTTGGTATCAAGATACTGTTGGCCTTGTAAATTATTTAGGAAGTATTACCTCCTCTTCAACTTCTTGGGAGAGTGTAGGAAAGATTGCTATTAAATCTTCTTTAAATATTTGACAGAATGCACCAGTGAAGCTGTTTGCCCCAGCTGTTTTGAGGGAAGATATTGAGTTACTGCTGCTTTTTTCTTCCGAGTGTAGCTGCACTTAGGCCTCCTAATCCTTCTTGTTCCATCAAGGAGGGCTAGATACTTCTAAGAAATTTCCCGTCTCTTCCAAGTTATCAAATGTTGTGGCATACAGCCTTTCACAGCATTCTGGGGTGTCCATTGTGATTTCTTCTTTTTCATTTCTAATTTTATTCATTTGAGACTTCTCTATGTTTTTTTCTTAGTAAGTCTAGCCAGAGGTTTTTCAATTGTACTTATCTTTTTATTTCTGTTCTAATTTTTATTATTTCTTTCCTTCTACTGACTTGGGGTTTTGTTTGTTCTTTTTTCCAACTCCTTAAGATGAAATATTAGATTGTTTATTTGAAATTGTTCATGTTTCTTGAGGTAGTCTTATGATGCTCCTTAGTATCATTTGTGTTGCATTCCACAGTTTTCTCATATTGCCATTTTTATTTGTCTCTATGTATCTTTTGATCTCTTATTCCTTCTTTGATGTAATAATTGCTCAATAACATGTTGTTAAATCTTCACATTTTGTGTTTTTTCCAGTTTTTTTCTTGTAGGTAATTTACAGTTTCATAGCATTGTGGTGGGAAAATATTCTTGCTATAACTTCTTAAATTTATTTGGAGTAGTTTTGTGCCCCAATACATGGTTTATTCTAATGAATGTTCCACGTGCACTTGAGAAGATATATATTCTATCATTGTGAGATGGAAGGTTCTGTAAAAGCTGATTGTGTCCATTGAAACAATGTGGCCAATATGTCCTTATTGTACTTCTATTTGGATGACTATTCATTGCTGTAAACGGGGTATTCAGGTCCGATACAAAAATTATATTTTTCAGTTTCTCATTTTAGGTCTGACAGTAATTGCTTTATACATTTTGGTGCTCACGGATTAGATGCATATATCTTGATGTATCATATCTTCATGATAAATTATCCTCTTTATTTTAAAATGTTCATCTTTGTCTTCTTTTAACTTTTTATCTTGAAATCTATTTTGTGATATCAGCATGGCCACAACCCCTTTTCTCTGGATGCTGTTTGGTTGGAGTATCATCTTCCACCTCCTCACTTAGAGCAGTGGTTCCCAACAGGGGCACACACCCCATGGGGGCAATTTGATTTTAAGGGGGCAATTCAAGAATGAGTTATTAACAGTGAATTTTTGCATTTCTCATGATTCTAGGGGCCTCATACACAGTATATAAATATATATTGTGACATACATATTTCAGTTCTCTATTATATGTTTTGAAACTTTATTTGCTGTTTTTTCATATCACCTTATATTATTATTTTTTTAATAACTTCTTAGTGATTGCTTCCTCAGTACTTCAACTGTCCTTTTGTTCTTTTATTTTTCTCTTCATGGATGCCATGTTCTTTGAAAGCTTGTTTAGACCAAGTTAATGGCCTGTAGGCTTCCTCCACATGAATAGGAGCTCACTTTTTGAATAATAGGAATTGTATGTCACAGGGGAGCCTCAGGATGTTAGAGATGCTTTGGCGGGGCATGGCCAAAAAGGACTGGGAACCGCTGACATAGAGCCTGAGTTCATCTCTTTGTAGCTGGGTTGGGTCTCCTGAAGGCAACACATAGTTAACCTTGGTTTTTAGCCCATCCTGCTCTCTGCCTTTTTATAAAAATTAGTTTAGTCCAGTCTCATTTAGGATGATTATGGATATATGAGGACCTACTGAATTTTTTTTATCTTTTGTTTTCTGATTGCCTGTATTTATATTGTTTTATTCTCTTGTGTTTCTGTTTGCTATTTTACTTTGGTGATTTCTATGATTTTTTTCTTTGTTTCTTTTCTTACATGCCTCAGTTTTACATTTTTGTTTTGTGTTTACCAATATGTTTATGTAAAAAATTGGAAGTCCAGTACATGAATTTGTGTATGGGTGGGGTCCAGCTGTGTCCACACCCACAGGAGCTGATAGGGCCAGGCTGGTGTGAGGGAGTGGACATGGGTGGTTGGCCAGCTGGCCCCACCCCGATTGGGGTGGGGGATGATTGGAGGTGGGGCAGGCCAGGGGGATGGGGCAGTTGGAGGAGGGACCACTTTCCAATCGGGCCAGTTGGCCTGCTGCAGTGGGCATCATTGTGACCGGTCATTCCAGTTATTCTGGTCATTCTGGCATTCCAGTTGCTTGGCTTTTATATATACAGAAGTTTCATTCTTTGCTTCTCATTGCACATTATTTTTGTTCACTGAGCAAGTTCAGTCCTTCTTCTCCCCTTTTATGTTTTTGTGTTCATTGTTTATATGGTTTGTGTTCACTTCCAAATGAAGAGGTTATAGGCTTTTCAAAAAATTACATTTATTGTTGAAAGTATTATAGATGTACCCATTTCCCACCCCTTGCCCTCCCACCCTACTCCTGTCCATTAGCCCAGGAATTCATGCACTATTTGTCTATGTCCTTGGCTTATGTATATGTGCATGTAAGTTCTTTGGCTCATCTCTTCCAGATCCCCCTCCCATGCTCCCTCCGAAATTCATCAGTCTGTTTCATGCTTCCATGTCTCTAGTTTTATTTTGTTCATCAGTTTATTATGTTCATTAGATTCCACATATAAGTGAGATCATGTGATACTTGTCTTTACCATACTGGCTTATTTCGCTTAGCATGGTACTCTCCAGGTCCCTCCATGCTGTCTCAAAGGTAATAGATCCTTCTTTTTACTGCTGCATAGTATTCCATGGTGTAAATGTGTAAATGTACTGCTGCTTTTTCATTCACTTATCTCCTAATGGGCACTTGGGCTGTTTCCAGATCTTAGCTATTGTAAACTGTGCTGCTATAAACATAGGGGTGCATACATGTTTTCTGATGGGTGTTTTGGGTTTCTTAGAGTATATTCCTAGAAGTGGGGTCACTGGGTCAAATGGAAATTCCCATATTTAATTTTTTGAGGAAATTCTACACTGTTTTCCACAGTGGCTGCACCAGTCTTCATTCCCACCAGCAGTGCAGCAGGATTTCTTTTTCTCCACATCCTCACCAGCACTTGCCATTTGTTGATTTATTGATGGTAGCCATCCTGGCAGGTGTGAGGTAGTACCTCATTGTCATTCTAACTTGCATCTCTCTGATGATCAATGATGTTAGATATTTTTTCATGTGTCTCTTGGCCATCAGTACATCCTCTTTGGAGAAATGTCTATTTGGGTTCTATGCAGTTTTTAATTGGGTTCTTTGTCTTCCTAATGTTGAGTTATATGAGCTCTTTGTGTATTTTGGAAATTGCTCTTATCAGCTGCATCATTGGCAAGTAGGTACTCCCATACAGTGGATTCCCTTTTCATTTGGATACTTTTTTGTTTGTTTTATTTATTTATTCATTGTTGGGGTTTTTGTTTTGTTTTGTTTTGGTTTTTGCTGTGCAGAACTTTTGAATTTTACATAGTCCCAATTGTTTATTTTTTTCCTTTGTTTCTCTTTTCCTAGGCCATATATTGGTGAAAAGTCTGCTGTGTGAAATGTCTGAGATTTTGATGTCATTGGTTTCTTCTACAATTTTTATGGTTTCATGACTTACATTTAAGTCTTTTATCCATTTTGAGTTTATTCTTATTTATGGTGTAAGTTGGTGGCCTAGATTGATCTCTTTGCATATACTGTTCCAATTATATCAGGACCATTTATTGGAGAGACTGTCTTTACTCCATTGCAGGCTCTTGTCTCCTTTGTCAAATATTCATTGAGCATAATGGCTTGGGTCTATTTCTCAGGCCTCTGTTCTGTTCCATTGATCTATGTGCCTGTTCTTGTGCCAGTACCAGGCTGTTTTGAGTACAGTGGCTTTGTAGCATAACTTGATATCTGGTATTGTGATCCCTCCAACTTCGTTCTTCTTTCTCAAGATTGCTGTGGCTATTCATGGTCTTTTTGGGTTCCATATAAATTTGGGGAATATATATTCTAGATCTGTGAAATATGTCATTGGCATTTTAATAGGGATTACATTGATATATAGATTGCTTTGAGTCGTATGGACATTATAATGATGTTAATTCTACTAATCCATAAACACAACATATTCTTCCACTTATTTATATCTTCCTCTATCTCTTTTTCAGTGTTCTGTTACTTTCTGAGTAAAGGTCTTTTGCATCCTTGGTTAAGTTTATTCCTAAGTATCTTAATATTTTTATTGCAGTGGTAAATGAGGGGTTTTTCTTGTTTGTTTTAGTTTCTCTTTTTGAGAATTCATTACTGTTGCATAAAAATGACATTGATTTCTGGATGTTAATTTTATATCCTGCTACTTTACCAAACTCATTTATTAAATATAGTATTTTTTGGTGGAATCTTTAGGGTTTTCTATGTATAATATTATATCATCAACCAGGCTTGCAGGGGGGTTAGTGAGGGACCACCAAATGGCTGAATAGTGGGCTGCGTGGGGCAACTAGGATGGCAGGGGGTCAGTTGGGGGCAACCAGGCTGGCAGGGTGGTCATTGAAGGGTGACCAGGCCGGCAGCTGGGAGGCAGTTAGGCCTGACCAGGCAGTTGGGAACAACTAGGCCAGCAGGGGGGCAGTTGGGGGCAACCAGGCTGGTAGGGTGGTGACCAGGCCAACAAGCAGAGGCAGTTACGGATGATCAGGCTTGCGGGGCGGGGGGAGGGGGAGGGGAGGAGAACAGTTAGGGGTGATCAGGCAGTCAGTCAGGTGAGCAGTTAGGAGCCAGTGGTCCCAGATTGTGAGAGGAATGTCTGTTGGAGAGGGTACAGGCTGGGCTGAGGGGACCACCCCCCATGGACACATTTTGTGTACTGGACCTCTACTTAGGAAATAATCTCAGATTGCTGTATGAAACTATGCTAGTAACATTTTCTTTAATCTTAGCCATTTCTTCAAATTCATAGATACAGACTTAAATTTTGTTACTGTAAGAGGATGTCAGGGGAATACATTAAGCAACACACAGAGTGTATGATGTCTTGGGGTTACAAGTGCCAGCCAGGCCAGCAAAAGCACAAATGATCCTATCATGCAGAGAAAACTACACTGAGAGTTAGGGTATGATAGTCAACTAATTGTCTTTTATCTTGTAAGAAACAATATTTTTTTTGTTGTTAATCCTATATTTTTCTATTGACCTTCAGAGAGAGTGGAAGGGAGGAAGAGAGGCACATTGATTGATTGCTTCCCTCATGCACCCTAACCATGGCGGGGATCGAACCTGAAACTGAGGTACTTGTCCTTGACAGAATCAAACACAGGACTCTTCAATCTGTGGGCCAACATTCCATCTACTGAGCCAAGCCAGCTAGGGCAAGAACCATAATATTTAGATAATATTGTAAATTTTGTATAGAAATGGATTTTAGAATAAAGATGAGATTATTGGTAGAGAACCATCACACTATACAGAAAGAAAAATTGACTGACACAGATGGTAGAGATATGATAGATAGATAGATAGATAGATAGATAGATAGATAGATAGATAGATATTGGGCCTATACAAGTAAACTCTGATAGAGTTGATTAATTGAATGCACAATACTTTTTAAGTGAGCAATCAGATTAAGCTCCTGCGCAGAGGTTTTGGAGTGAATTGCTCAAGAATGACCGCACTCCTCGACTCACCTCATCATGAGACAGAGTCTTACTGATTGCTTTCTGTGGACCAGGAGCTGAATGCTCTGGAGTATAATTGCTACTTATTCAAATTATCATTATTCTTTAACGGAATTAAATATTTGAAGCAGGGCTACCTTACGCGGGGATATTATTCTACTCTCCAAGCAACCTCTGAGTTTCAGAGTCCAGAAGCAGTGATGGTGAACAGCACAGAGCAGGTGAGTGGGCTGTCATGCAGCCTCGCAAATGGAGAGAAACAAGTGGCTTGCATCCTGAGGCGCAGCAGCTGAGCAGAGCATTTTGATAGGAAGAAAAATTCCAGGTGGCAACTATTCCCTGATTGTTCTTTGAATGGGCAACAGAAAAGGATGAAGTTAAAACTCCCCTGACTTCTCACTAAAGACCTGAAGGTAACTTTAAACTCTAAGAAGAAGAAGGTGGCATCGCTACTTTTAGTCTTTTTTTTTTTTAGGTTCCTATTCTCTTTTTTTTCAGTTTTTTTTTATTTCAAGAAAAATGATTTTAAATATAATAATGTTACATACAATAAACACCAATTATTATGCAGTAAACATTAATATTTCAAGAATAAAATGATTTTAAGTATAATAATATTACCAAAACTGTACTAATATAATATGAAATCACAAAAGTTGTAGGAAATATTAAAAATCTGCAAATAATAGGATTACTTCTATTATATTCTAGTATATTTTTCCCCTCTGGCTCTATTTTTGTTCATCAGTTTATATTGTTCATTATATTCCACAAATGAGAGATCATATGCTATTTACCTTTCTCTGACTGGGTTATTTTGCTTAGCATGATGCTTTTAAAATCTATTTTGTTGGATGTGAGTATTGCTACTCCAGCTTTTTTTTTTCTTTTCCATTTGCTTGGAAAAATTTTTTCCATCCCTTCACTCTCATCCTGTGTGTATCTTTTGTTTTGAGATGGGTCTCTTGTAGACAGCATATAGTTGGGTCATGTTTTTGCATCCATTCAGCTACCCTACACCTTTTCATTTATATTTAGGGTTATTATTGAGAGGTACTTATTTATAGCCATTTTAATTCTGTATGTCTAGGTTTCTCTCTCTGTTTCTTCTACTCAGCAATCCCTTTAGCATTTCTTGTAATGCTGGCTTGGTAGTGATGAACTCCTTTAGCCTGTTTTTTTTTTTTGTCTGGGAAGCTCTTTATTTGACCATCTATTTTGAATGATAGCCTTGCTGGATGTGTAATCTTGGTCTCAGATCTTTGCTTTCCATTACCTTGAGTACTTCATGCCATTCTCTTCTGGCTTATAGTTTCTGATGAGAAATCAGGTGTCAGCTTTATGGGAATTCCTTTGTAGGTAAGTTTCCATTTCTCTTGATGCCTTTAAGATTCTTTGTCTTTAATTTTTGGCATTTTAATTATGATGTATCTGGGCATGGGTCTGTTTGGGTTCTTTTATTTGGGGTTCTCTGTGCCTCCAGAACTTGTGTGACTTTTTCCTTTGCCAGGTTAGGGAAGTTTTCTACCATTATTTCTTCAAACACCTTCTCTATTCCTTTCTCCCTTTCTGCCTCTTCTGGAACACCTACTATTCTGATATTGTTATGTTTCACATTGTCCCACAGCTCCCTTAAGCTGTCCTCGTGTTTTTTTCTTTTTTTTTTTCTTTTTGGTTCTCTATTTGAGTTATATTTTCAACTCTGTCTTCTAATTCACTGATTCGATCCTCAGCTTTCCCTAATCTGCTGTTTATTCCTTCCAATATATTCTTTATTTGTGTTATATCATTCTTTATCTCAGACTGTTCTTTTTTCATAGTTACTATATCTTTTTTCATACTATTGAGTATTTTTAACATCATTACTCTGAACACTGTTTCAGATAAATTTCTTATCTGTGCTTCATTTATCTCATCTTCTGGAGAATTTGCTAGTTCTTTCATTTGGGGGTTATTTCTTTGTTTCCTCATTTTGGTTGTCTGTTTGGGTTTGTGACTCTGTTTTAGGTAGATCCTCTATACCTCTCAATCTCTAGTGCAGTACAGTGTAAAAGGCTTTTTCTGACTAATTAGATCAGACAAAGACTCAAAGACTCCAGAGACCACCTCTGCCTACAGACTGATAGGAGTCTGACTTGAATTGCCCCTCAGGTGTGGTGAGAGTTTTTTCCAACAGGGTGGAGCAGTTGCTTCTGCCTGGAGGCTAATTGTTACTTTTAATCACTTAAGTGGCCTCAGGGCAAGGTGTTTTCCAATAGTGTGTGTTGACTGTCTTCCCACCAGGCAAGGCAGATGTCTATGGGGAAAAGATGTCCTCCACTGCATGAGGGAATGACTCAGCCCAGGAAACTTGTGGTGTCTGCCTTCTGAACTCTATCCTTTGAGTCCCCAGTCCTGGCTTCTGCTCTCACAGCTCCAGTCCGCTTCACCCTTCCTCTGCCAGAGCACAAGGTGGGTGGCTCCATAGGGAATTTTGTGTGTTGGCCCTTCAAGAGGGTGGCCAAACTTTCAGCTGCCACTCCCTGGAAGACAGCACCCCACTGCTTTTCACAGCTTGATGTTATGTGGGTACCCTCCTCAGTTTGGTGCTCTCTGCTAGGGGGCCCAGCTTCAGGATTAGATCCCAGAGTTCTCAGTGGCACCCCACTACAACTGAGATATCTCTCTGGGACTTCACTTGCTGTCTGTGGGTACCAAGCCAGTCCTTCTATGCCTCCACCCCTCCTACCAGTCTCTATGCGGTCTCCACCTTCAGTCCTTGGATATCAGGGTTCTCTCCTGTGAGTTTTCCATTGATGATTCAGGAAGTCTTGCCATATCTCATTTGTAATTTCAGTTTGTTCCTGGGAGCGTGTCTGTGTAGCATCATCCTACTCTGCCACATTTTTAATCTCTTACTACTTTTAGTCTTGATTCCCCTTTTCTCCTCCTCATCTCACCCTATCATTTCTGTTCATATGCTCTGAGTGAATAATTGCTTCTCCAGCCCCTTCCTTACTTCATTTAGAAACTTTCCTGGCCAAGTTCCTGGAGAAGAACTTTCAGGTGAGTACCTCCCCTCCCTGGGCAGCAGGTGCCACCACAGAAGGGACTCCCACCCTAAGAGGAGCCCTTGCCATCACTGGGTTGAGAAGAATGACACCAAGGACACAGACTCTGGACCCACTGCAATGGCACAGACCAGTTTAAGCAGAACAAAAAGGCATATGCAAACAGAAAGGGGAATTGAATTTAATTACAATGCCAGATGGTCTCAGGTGGCCTCTCAGCTGCTCCTGGTTCAAACCAGGGTCAAAGCCATCCATCGGATGTGGCTCTGTAGACAGAGATCAATAATGCTAAATAGTAATGTCTGCAGTAAAACACAAATCTTTGCACATTTAGATAAAACGGTCTCCTTGCTCAGGGCTCCTGATGGAAGCCCTACATTTGCTATATTGACATTATCATTGAGACCTCCCTCCAAGGAGGGGAGCATGAGGAAGATCATCAGGGAGAGAAATAGCAGGAGCTGCTGGTACCCTGTATTGTGCTGTCCTCATCTGAGAACCTCCAACAGCTCAGGGTCATCTGTCTGACGACATGAACTGCTTTAGAATGATGTAGATAAAGTTTATCCCAGCCTCAGAGAAGTTGTTGGAAGCTAAATAAAGTTATCAACACTAGGCAAAACAGAAAGCAAATTTTACTTAGTAACTTAAATTTATTGAGAACTGATTAGATGAGCCAAGTATATTTTATTCCATTATACCGAAGACTAAGGCTTAGAGAGGTTAAGGCACTTTTCCAATGTCACAAGATTGTGAATAGTACATCCAGGACTCAAACCAATGTCTGCCTTGAGACTTTCAAAATCAGTTCTACATAGCCCCATAGAAGGCTCATTTGTAAATACAACTAAATATATTTCTCAAATCCTTTGTCTTCCTCGTAGTCTTCATCATGTTGGGGTCATTGGTGTGCACTTGACCCATCAAGACATTGAATTTCTACCAGGAGCCAGGGGCAGCACATTGGTGTGACACAAGAATGTTTGAAACATGCAACACCTGACTATGTAGTCAGGGACATTGACCTCTTTTCCCTTAGATTGTCAGATAAAAAAATGACCAAAGCCAACACAGTAGCTGTTCTGTGTGAATGCCCTGTCTTGAACCATAAATATAGAGGTCATATAATAGAGTTGCATCTTATTACTCAGGTTGCATAATAAGATTGAGTGTGATTGGTTAATTCTTGGTACCAGAAATTCTTATGTACAAGTATAGGCACCTCACTTTTTAAAAGTCACTTTAGAGCAAAAAAAGTATATAATTCCTATTATTATTACTTTTACTCAATCAAAATTATACCAATTTTTTGTCAGATTGGAAAAATATCCTATATAATAAAAGCCTAATATGCTAAGTGTCCCATTGACCAGTTGGCCATTCCACCAATCAAAGCGTAATATGCTAATGATATGCTAAGGCCACTCAACTGCTTGCTATGATATGCACTGACCACCAGGGGGCAGACACTCTGACTGGTAGGTTAGCTTGCTGCTGGAGTCTGGCAGATTGGGACTGAGTGAGACAGGCCAGACACACCCTGTAGTCCTCCTGCAGTCCCTTCCTGGCTGGCCAACCTCCCATGTCTCTCCCTGGCCCTGATTGTGCACCAATGGGGTCTCTTGCCCTGGCTTGAGCCTTCTCACAATCTGGGATCCCTTGGGGGATGTCGGAGAGCAGGTTTTGGCTCAGTCCTGCAGGCCAGGCTGAGAGACCCCACTTGTGCAGGAATTGGTGCACCAGGCTTCTAGTATAATATATTTTTGGTGTGCCACAGAATTTTTGTAATTAGTTTATGTGTGCCAGGAGATGAAAAAAAGTTGAAAATTGCTGATCTAGATACATAGGAGGTTGGATGAAACATGTCTAAAGGTGATTAAACTATCTGGGTAGAAGGTAGAGGAATACAACAGTAGTTCAATAGGCATAGAGAACTGAGCAGGATCCTACCTGATTTGCTCCCCTGTGCTAAGTTTGCTTAAAGAAAACTGGGTTGATGAATTCAAGTAATAAACTGATTAATTCTACCGTGGGTTGCTCAAACCTCTACATTTTTGTTGTTCAATATATGGCATGTCATTGTGAGAACCTACAGTGATAGAAGCAAGAAGAATGTAGGATGCAGAGAGCTGATTGACAGGATTTGCCCACTTTCAGAGTCTTTCTGCCTATGCAAATGGGCTGAGTCTCCCCAGCTTTCTTGGCCCATTTCATAGATGCTGCACTAATGGTAAAAATGGAAACAAAAACTAAATGACCAGTTCCACATTGTTTTACTTGTGGTTGAAAATTACTTATTTGCCTTATGAGAAAAACTAGGATTTATTGAGGTAAAAAACCCTGAGCTAGGCAATTTACGCTCCTGCTACCTCTTCCATGTCTCACAACAACTTTTTGAGTTACTACATGTATCTTCTTTTCAGCTTATAAAACTGAAGGGAGGGTGATCAATTTGTCTATACACATGCCCTATGTGACTGCAAGGGGTCAAGCCTATGTTCTTGAAACTTCCAAAATCAGTTCTCTTTCTTTTATGCCCTTCTTTGGTTGTCTTTAATAATTTAGGTCCTTGCCACAACTCTAGGTCACCATTGTAAACTTTGGTATAGTTCAATAAGTCAGAAGGTACATATTATTGACCTGAAAAACTGTACCAAGCCCTTGCAAGTTTGGTTCAGTGGATAGAGAGTCAGCCTGTGTACCAAAGGGTCCTGGATTTGATACAGGTCAAGGGCATGTACCTTGGTTTCAGGCTCCTCCCTGGCCTAGGCCCTGGTCAGGACTCATGCAGGAGCAACCAGTTGATGTTTTTCTCTCACATAAATGTTTCTCCCTTTCTTTCCCTCTCTCCTCCACTCTCCCTAAAAATTGGGTGAGAATTAACAACAACAAAAAATTGTACTGAAATAAATGTACATTGAAGAAGTTAATACTTTCTCTAAATTTCTAAACTAAGCGTTTTGCCTCTCTTTTGTCTGATCTAAAGTTGGAATATAAAAGAATCATTTTAATTATTTGAATGTCTGGATTAGTTGGTATCAGTTTTCCAGAGATTTAAAGAGAAGTATTTCATATTAAAAGAAACATTCCTGGATACTGGCTTTTTGGAACAGGATCTCAGATGAGATGCAGACATGCATTAGTTGCTCTATGCCAGGAGAGAGAAGGCCCCTGGGCTTTAGTCTTTTCAACTTTAAAATAAGAAAAATGTTATGAATCTCAAAGTAGTGTTGTGAGAAAGAAATGAGATGATATACACAAGAAAGCAAGCATCGTACCTGGCACACACTCACTCACTCAGTCCCTTCTGATACACTGTTGATTGATGCAATGGTTTATAAATAAGACTAGAGGCCTGGTGCACAAATTTGTGCACATGTTGAGTTCTGCCAGCCCACCCCTTTGGGGGCCCATCAGGCAAGGCCTGTAGAGGTAGGAGTAATGGGAGGTTGGCCAGCCAGCCCCACCCTGATTGGGATTTTGGGGGTCAATCAGGGGTGGGGCCAGCTGGTGAGAGGGGGATGATTGAGTCCTGGATCAGGCTGGTTGGCTACCACAGTGCGCGTCATACAGCCAGTGGTTATGGTTGTTCTGGTCATTCTGGTTATTCTGCCATTCTGGGCTTCTATTATTTTTTATTTTATTTTATTTTTTAATAAATTTTTACTGATTTCAGAGAGGAAGGGAGAGGGACAGAGAGATAGAAATATCAATGATGAAAGAGATGATTGGTTGCCTCCTCCCTGCCCCCCACTGAAGATCAAACCCACAACCTAGGCATGTGCCCTTGACCAAAATCAAACCCAGGACCTTTCAGTCCACACGCCAATGCTCCATCCACTGAACCAAACCATCCAGGGCTCGCTGGGCTTTTATATATATAGATGGCATGAGAGCATGTGCAGCATCCCCTCCTGGTCAAGAAGATGAGACAATCCAGGAGAAAAGCAGGCATCAATTATTCTTTTATTCTCACTTTTGGCAATTTTAGAAGAAAAGGTTACACTGGTATTCGTGGCCAGGGTGGTGTCATTTCAAACAAAGAATGGCTGGCCACTGTAAGGCTGGAAGATCACTGTTACTTGTTGTGTTGTGTAACAGATCTCCATGTTGCATCCTTTGGAGTCTCTCACACCACCTACACCCCACAGATGGCTGTCTACACAGCACTCTGCCTCTGTTATAGCTGCCTTTCTCTATAGATGAATAGGGCAGAATCTGAGGGTTGTCAGATGCAGTGCTGGGTTCTAATTATGGCTGAATTTCCAAATATTAGTTATGCCACCCAGATCTTAGCTTTGCCACCAATATACTACTACATAGCGAATTAGTCAATGTCTTTGACCTTCCATTACCTCATTTATAATGTGGGAAGAACACTGCTTATCTTGTATGGTTTGGGGGAGATAACTGAAATGTGTAATAAGCTTTTGATATCATGCCCACTAAGTAACTGATATTTATTTATTCTCCTTTTATTTCATACTAGGGGCCCAGTGCACAAAAAGTTGTGCACTTGGAGGAGGGGGGTCCCTCAGCCTGGCCTGTGCCCTCTCACAGTCTGGGACCCCTCAGGGGATGTCCACCTACTGGCGTGCCTGGCCAGCCTGGGTGAAGGGCTGATGGCTGTTTGCAGGCTGGCCAAGCCCCCTAGTGGGGACCCTCACCCCATGGGGGTGTGGCCATCCTAGGTGAAGGGCTGAGGGCCATTTTCTGGCTGCCCACAGCCCCTTCAGGGTTCAGGTCCTTCCTAGGGTGCCTGGTCAGCCTGGGTGAGGGGCTGAGGGCTGTTTTCAGGCTGCCCACAGTCCCTTCAGGGTTCGGTTCCCTACTAGGGTGCCTGGCCAGCCTGGGTGAGGGACTGATAACTGTTTGAAGGCTGCCCACAGTTCCCATTGACCCAAGGTCCCAGCGAGGCTGGCTGGAAGCAGGTTTCTGGGGTTTATTTATCTTCTATAATTGAAACTTTGTTGTCTTGAGTGGAGGCCACAACTGGCCTGGGCAGGCAGTTTCCTCCATTGCTGGCCTTCTGTTTGCTCTAGCTCCATGGCTGCCAGCTGCCATCTTGGCTTGGTAAATTTTCATATCATCCCTCTGATTGGCTGGTGGGTGTGGCTTGGATGGTGGGCATGGCTTAGGTGTAACAGAGTGAGGGTTAATTTGTAGATTACTCTTTTATTAGATTAAAGTTGATTATCAATATACACAGAAATTTATCATATAATTACAATGGCCAATGTTCTTAGCTAAACTGAAATTTCTGTGTGGCTGGATTCATCCCATTGTACTGAGCCTAGGGACTTAAAACAAGGGCTTCACAAATATTTGTGGAATTTGGAACAAATAAAATTATAAACCTGGAGCACAATTCGTGAATTAAAAAGAACAGAGGATCACGTATTTTAAATTAGATTTTTTCAGCCATGCCCCCACTGATTACCATTAATTTTGCCCTCTTCAAAAGTAATTTATATCTCTATTTTATGCACAAAAAGTAAAATCAGGGAGAGAGAGAGAGAGAGAGAGAGAGAGAGAGAGAGAGAGAGAGAGAGAGAGAGAAAGAAGGAAAAGAAGGAAGGAAGGAAGAGGGAGGGAGAGAGGGAGGAAGGAAGATAACCAGCTCGGATTGTTCTATGTCAAACAACAGATGCTGACTGCCCATCCTGAGCAAAGGAAGCAAGACATCCTCACTATTAACTCGTCTGGAAGATTATTAAGAAGAGGAATGTGGTTTGGGAGAAGAGGGAGGAGGGAATGTCTAACTCCCACAGCTGAACAAAAATGACTTTTGGATTCTCCTGCACTCTAATATTATCAGTGTTACTAGAACATTCCAATGATGAACCAGATGGAAAGTTGCCAGTGTATTTTTACTGAATTCCCAAATAGATCACAAACTTCTTCTTCACTTTCTGAGCACCTACTGCACACTTGCAGCTCAACAATGGAGACACTAATTCAGCTCAGCTTAGCCCCAGTGGTAGAAAGTATGAGCTACACATGACACAGCTTGATTAAATGCTTGTTTAGAAGGAAGGAACAAGCAAGCCATCTCCAAAGGCAAGAACAGGGCACTGGTCCCATTCTGGGAGGGACAACATCTGGACCTTTCCTCAAAGGAAGTCATGTGTGCACCCAGATGAGGCATAGGTAGGCTTAAGTGACGGTGGTGGCCAAAGGCATCTGACCCCAGTCATCCTACGTGGAAGTGAGCAAGGAGGCAGCTTGCTGGAGGACAAGCAAGTGCACTCCTAAGAAGCCATGAAGACTAGCTGAGGCTTAGCCAAACCTCTGCGGGATGCAAAGCTCCCCTGGCGTCTATTCTGTGCACCAGGTACATGCCAAGTGCTAAGAAGACAAAGATGAACAGTCAGAGTCTCTCCCTGCCTAGGAAATTCACTGCCTAGGAAGGGGTAAAACCAGTACTAAATAACATAGATCAAAGGCCTTGATGTATAGTAAATCAGCGAGCTAGACACAAGATGCCTTAATGAGCCAAGAAGTTAGGAGTCTTTATTACGCACAGGCTCAGAACAGAGTCAAATTCTGTCAAATTCTGAGCAAAGACATGGAGGAAGTTGTTCCTATTTATACCTTTGAGCTCTTTGCAGATTTTACAAAAAGCCCTGTGTAAGTTATTTTTGCAGACAGCTTGTAATATTGGATACATAATGAACAAATACTTGGCATGAGACTATGAGAATATTATCATTAGATGGCTAGCTTGAAAGGTCAGACAGTTAAGTTTTTATCTTTTTCTATTATTCAAACTAAAACAGTTACTTTATAGGATAAGGACTATTTAAAAATAACAGAGTTGGCCCTGGTCGGTTTGGCTCAGTGGATAGAGCGTTGGCCTGGTGACTGAAGGATCCCGGGTTTGATTCCCGTCAAGGGCATGTACCTTGGTTGGGGGCACATCCCCAGTGGGGGGTGTGCAGGAGGCAGCTGATCGATGTTTCTCTCTCATCGATGTTTCTAACTCTCTGTCCCTCTTCTTTCCTCTCTGTAAAAAAATCAATAAAATATATTTAAAAAAAAATAAAAATAACAGAGTTGACCTATAGAACAAGGGACTGTCTAAGTTCAAACATCAGTTTTAAACAGCAGTTTTCCAAAGGAGGGATTACTATGCTTCAGCCTAAACCTATAAAACTCTTAGAAGAAAAGAAAATTTTCATGACACTGGATTTGTCAATGATTCCTTGGATATAACAATCAAAGCCAAACAGAAAAAGAAAAATAATAGACAAATTGTACTACAGAAAAAGTAGATACTTCTGTGCATTAAATGACATGATTAGCAGAGTGAAAAGGCAACCCACTAAGTGGAATACAATATTTGCAAATCAAATACCTGATAAGGGATCCAGAATATATAAAGAATTCATACAAATCAACAACAACAAAACAAACACCTCAATCAAAATGCAAGTAACTCAAAACACATTTCTTCAAAGAAGGCATACACATGGCTAGTCATCACATGCAAAGATACATTATTAAGCACCAGGGAAACAGATATCAAAACTACAATGAAATACCACCTCATACACATTGAGACAGTCACCTCAAAACTCAGAAAATAAGTGTTAGAGAAGATGTGGAGGCGTTGGAACCCATGGGCACTGTTGATGGAACATAAGACGTCCTGCCAATGTGGAAAGTAGTGTGGTGGTGCCACAAACACTTAAAAAATGGAACTGCCATGTCATGCCTCAATCACATTTCTGGACACATCTCCAACATTTGAAAGCAGGGTCTTGAGGAGGTATTTGTATGTCCATATTCATAGTAGAATTATTCACAATAGCCCAAAAGAGGAAATGATCAAGTGTCCACTAACATATGAATGAAAAAATAAAATGTGGCCTATATACATACATTAGAAATTCTAGTACATTCTACATTATGGAAAAACCTTGATGTCATTATGCTGAGTAATATAATCCTGTCACAAAACAACAAATGCTATGTGATTCCACATAGATGAAGTACATAGAGTAGTGAAATTAACAAAGAAAGAAGGTAGAATAGTGTTGCTAGAGGCTGGGGAGAGGGAGGAATTAGAAATCGATGTTTGATGGGTAAAGGGATTCAGACAATAGGGATTGGTAAAGGAGTTGGAGAGTATTAATGAGTCATTACAAAACTGCTAACTTTGAAGGATACCTAACCTGAGCTATTCCTTTTAATATACTCTCACAAACTTGTTACAAGCTCTGGAGTAGGCATTTTACACGTTCTCTTCTCAGCCTTCCAGATCTAGGTTCAGAGAAGTGGGTGATGGGAAATATTCTACAAATCATCACTCTTTCTTGTACATAGAATCTCATACTAAATGAATGTGGAAAAAAAAAATCTGGCCTTGGATTGCCACATAACTTCTCTTAGAATATTCTTGGGGGTCATATGCTATGCTTAAAACATCAACTGTCAAAATAATATAATTATTTTTCAAGAAAATCCCAAATATCCTTATTTAGCCTAATAAGTTTATATAAATGGAATAGTGCCTACCTCCCCTGAGAGAAAATAGAGCTTAGTCAAAGCATCCTCTATTGATCAAATCCCCCTCTTTTTATATTTGCTCATTTTAAAAACCTAATTCCTTGAACATGAGACATCATATTCAAGTGCCAGCTTTTGGCTAATTGAGCATACTATTGAAAGCTCTCTACTTGTTTCCTAAAATATCACAAGAACAGTTGTTGGACTGGATAATTAGCACTGTAGAAAGTTTTCATTTTGTTACTCTGTTTCACACTTCTTATGCGTAGCAGGATCCCTACATCTCAAAGGAAAGTAAATGAGCAGTTTATCTCTGATAGTCTCATCAATTAGGTAGAGGAAGGTGTGCTATTTATTAAAAAAGCAGCAACCCAATTTGAAAGAGAAAAAATGACATTCAAAGGGGTTTATAGGTCATAACCCTCAAAGATGTGTTTGCTACTAAACTGTAGAGTCTCAAGGAATCATTTTATTTGGGAGAAAATGTTTTCAGTTAATGAGGTGATTGAAAGTACGTTTAGTATATTGGACCATACATTGCCATTTTATTTTTATTGATTTCAGAGAGCAAGGGAGAGGGAGAGAGAAATAGAAACATCAAAATGATGAGAGAAAATTATTGATTGGCTGTCTCCTGCATGCCCCCTACTGGGGATAGAACACCAACCTGACCAGAAATCAAATTGTAGCCTCCTGGTTCACAGGTTGATGTTCAACCACTGAGCACACCAGCTGGGTCCTACACTGCCATTTTAGTGATTATCTTAAATTAGCCTGAGGGCATGTGGGTAAAAAGAGTAGAGGAGCTCCATCCAATTTCATTTCCTAGATACACATACTTGTGATCTTTTGCTTGATTCTTCACAAGTTATTCTAAAATGCCCAAAGATGTTATTTTTCCCTTCATTTTATAAAGATGACTAGTGGCCCGGTGCACGAAATTCATGCACATTAAAAGGGAATTAATTAGAGGAAATATTTTAATATTGCTATTTGCCCTTTCTCTGTAATAAAAGTGTGAGAGATAAAAGGAAATGAGTACAATGTATATGAAAATAATACATAATTTTATTAATAAACAAACAATAATAAAATGATATAACAACAAACTCATGATATAAAAACAACATTGATGCAAATAATGACTGATAAAGTGATTAAACTTATTCTAATATCTCCCTGTATACCACATTAAGAGTGAAAACATTTCAGAATACTTGACTAATTTCCCTTGGGGGAAAGTATTTACAACTTTAACTTTAACATCACACGCTCTTCAAACTGGAGAGAAAGCAACATATAACTGACCATGTGCGAAAACGGGTTCAGGTAGGAATATTCCTACTCTGTCTAGAGTTTGTCCTTCTGATATATTAATAGTCATTGCAAATACTGGCATCACAGGAAACTGTCATCAAATTAATTTAAATGGGAGGCTAGTGTCACATGGAGACAAATCAATTCTTGGAATCAGAACAACCTCTCCCTCTGCAGATCCGGTTAATATTTCAGCTTCGATAATGTTAGGTTGTAATCTTTTGACAATAAATCTGGTACTGTTAAAATTTCTCAATAGCATGATGATTGCACCCACTTTCAATTTTCATTTATGACACGACATTCCTGAAGGAGTAATACTATTAATAAATTCGATGGGAAAATTTCCTTTTCAGCATCATCTGTTGAGTCAACCAAATCATCACTCAAATATGTGTGAAAATCTCCATCAAATATATCCAAAATTTCTTCATTTAATTTTTGAACATGCTCATTTTTTTGGACAAAGAATTGCAAGCTTGGATATATTTTTAATATTATCTATAAATATACTATTTACAAAGGTGGTTTCAATAATAGATCCATTACAAATCATTTCACAGGGAATTTCAATAATATCCATTCTTAAATGAAAATTGCTATCAAGTTTGCCATCTCCAGGTTTTACTAACCATTTACTATAAGCAGAATCCTCTGATCTCATATTTGTTTCAAGAGACAACTTTCTGAAACATCCCCAAACATCACAGTACTTTAAACCTGTTTGTACTATGGCCGATCGCATAGATGCAGTACAATACTGAGACATTGTTGAAAATCCCCTCTGAGAAGAACTTTCCCACCAAATGCAACATTCAAATTCATAATTTCTCTTACTAATCTGTCTGGCGTTTATAGCATGACTGGATGCCATGGTGCATTCATTAATAAGAAGTTAGGTGGAGTTGTTTTTTTTTTTTAATGGTTTTAGCAACGTCACTCTTTATATTGAGTCTAGAAATTGAAGTTTCATTTAATGGAATTGGTAATTTATATTGGGAATGAAAGGTTCTTCCACCAAGAAGTAAATTTGCAGCAATTTCTGTAGATGCTGTGGATAAAACAGTACCACCACGACCTCTAATATAATGTATTAAAACTTTATAAAGATATGTTTTTCCACTACCACCTGGACCATCCAAGAAAAAGCATTTGGGGTATACAGTTTGATCTTCAATGGCTGAAGTTATAGTCTGAAAGACTGCCAACTGTTCATCATTCAGAGAATTTATCAAAACCTCTGCCTGTTGTCGCTATATGATTCATCACATGCATTTGTATTCATTAATAAAGGACAGTCCAGAAGTTTGAAATGTGAACATTTCATTCCATGCAATGTAAATACCTCCTGAATTTTGTTAAGGGCATGTGTTTCACAGTTTGCCTCCCCGAGTGGTGTCTGGTGCTGCCTGCCTCACCTCCCCTGTCATCAACCTGGGGCCCGGACCCTGCGGGCAGCATCTGGCGCTGCCCGCTCCACCTCCCTCATCCCTGATCTGGGGTGGGGTCTGGACCCCCTGAGTGTCTGGCACTGCCTGATCCACCTCCCTGGGTCCCAGATTGGAAGCCTAGACCCTGCAGTGGTGCCTGGTGCTGCCTGCTCCACCTCCCCCATCTCCCATCTGGGGCCAGGAACCATGGGCAACATCTGGTGCTGCCTGGCCCACCTCTCCGGTCCCTGATGGGATGCCTGGACCCCCAGTGGCATCTGGGCTACTCGCCCCACGTACCCCATCCCCAATCGGTGGCCCGGACCCCATGGGTGTTATCTGACACTGCCCACTCTGCCTCCCCGGGTCCCAGATCAGAACCCTGGACCCTGAGATGGCACCTGATGATGCCTGTTCTGCCTTCCCAGGTGGCGTCTGGTACTGCCCACCACTCCTCCCTGGGACCCTGATCAGGGCCCGGACCAGACAAGCAGCATCTGTACTGCCCGCTCCACTCCCTAGGTCTCAGATTGGAGGCCGGACCCCACTGGTGGAGTCTGGTGTTGCCCACCCCACTCCCCGTCCAGGTTTGGGGCCCGAACTCTGTGGGTGGCATCTGGAACTGCCTGCCCTGCCTCCCCAGTCCCCGATGGGAGGCCTCCACCGGAAGTGGACTCTGTGGGAGGTATCTGGCCTGCCCACCAGGTGCCACCTGTTGCCGATCTGGGGCCTGGACCCAATGGGTGGCATCTGGCACTGCCTGCTCAGCCTCCCTGGGACGCAGATCAGAGGCCCAGACGCTGCAGTGGTGCATGATGCTGCCTCCCCAGCCTCCCCCATTCCCCATCTGGGGGCCAACCCCAGGCGGGACTGGCGCTTCGTGCCCTGCCTCCCCAGATCCCGATGGGAGGCCTGGACCCTCAGTGGCATCTGGCACCACTTGCCCCACCTCCTGCCACTCCCCTTGGCCTGCCAATGCCCTCTCCACCCCCGTATCTGCTGCCAACACCCTCTGATGCCTGCCTCTCCCCACCCACCACTGCCACTGCTCCCAATGCCCCACCCGCCCCCGTAGCCACTGCTGCTGCTCCCAATGCCCGCCTGGCCCCTGCCCTCCACTGTCCCCCAGCTGCACCTGCTGTTGCTTGCTCCTGGTTGTCGGCGCCATCTTGGCTGGGTTAATTTACATACAGCTGCTCTGATTGGCTGGTGGGCGTCCTGAAGAAATGGTCAATTTCAATATTATGCTTTTATTAGATTAGATTGTATTTTTAGATCCCAGAAGATATAAGACAAAGATAATATTTTGACCACATGATGTTTAATGTGTAAAACATTAGATGGGGTGAGTCCATTTTCAAGAAATGCCCAAGTTAGATCTTATATATGATTTGCAAGCTTTATATCTACTGGAACAACTGCAGACAGTTACGTAAAGTATTTTAATTAATGGTGAAACTTGAATCAGTGCCTTTTAAATGTCAGGATTGACTTTGGCCACAAAATCTGCTCTTTTAAATTGACCCAGTAGATATTAAACATCTGCAGGGGGATCAGCTAAGAGATGGGGCTCCCACCTAGTCTCTCCTCTCGTGATGAGCACCCCTCCGCTCCTTGGAGAACTGCACTGCTCTGAGTGTAAAAGGAGCTGGTTTGCTCTGCTTCAATTGCAGAGACCTGGAGACTTTTACCAACTTCTTTGTCTCTAGTGTTTTACAGTGAAAGTACTAACTGGCCTTGTCATATTTCAGCCACCTTCCCATCTCATCCTTTACCAAAGCAGAGCTGGTCAGAAGATGGGGCTCTCCATTCCTCTCTCCAAAATTCTGTGAAGAAATTAGTATTACCCACTGTAGGAGATGGGTCACTGTGATCCATCTCCAGCATGGTTGGCTTTTGATGGAATTTGCTGAATTCCTGAGGGCAAACAGAATGTAGGGAGGAGGGACGAGGAACAAAGAGCAAGCATCATAAAGGAAACACCTCCTTCCCGTCCCCAGGCATCCACCTCTGCTAGACAGGAACTGGAGGCATCTAGAAAGGCCTCAGCACATTCTCTTAAATGGCCCAATGGGAGACAGCAAGACCTTGGTGATATATGAGGAAACAGGTGACCCCACAGTGCTCAGCCAGTGAGGAACCAGAAGAGGGACTGAATAAATGGCTGTGCTCGCTGCCACAGGTGTTCCTGTACAACCCAACAGACACCTGCTCTAGAAAGTGCATAAAAGTCTTATTTTCGCCCTATTTCTTTCTCTGAATCTGTTATGTCATTTTGGACAGTTGAGCATTTCTCACACTGACTCCCCAGACACAAAGATTTTTGAAACATTTGTTTACATTGGACTTTTGAGTCAACCTCTTTGCCGTCCCTTGGCAAAAAGTAGGTAGCGTTACCACAGATCAACTTTCCTCACTCAGAGTCCCTGACCTAGGGTTGCCAGTGCAGATGTGTGTTGGGAATTAAACACTGTGATACCAGGGTGGCCTCAATAACATTCAGACTTTCATTCAAACCATGGCCTGCTCTGCATTTTTCAACAACTTTGCATTGTTCAAACATTTCAAAATGTCTCTTCACAAAAGAAGGCAGAGTGGCCGAGGCCAAGTGCTCTGAATCTAGGATTGAAAATGAATAGGCAGAGAACACATTGGCAGAGAGCCAAAGTAGCTGTTCATGTACGTGGAGAGCTAAGACTTGCAGTTTAGGGTGTTTCTTATGAAATCTAAATGTATTCTACACCTACCATAGCAAACAGACTACAAACCTTGTTTGGAAAAGAAAGAGATCATGAGATTATATTGAGCATCAACTCAGTAGCATCTACTCTAATAAAAGAGCAATATGCAAATTAACCATCACACTGAGACACCTAAGCCACGCCCACCAACCAAGCCATGCCCACCAATCAGAGTGATCATATGCAAATTAACCCATCAAATATGGTAGTTAATTTGCATACACAGGAGAGCAAAGACTAAAGACAGCGTAGAAGGAAGCCAAGTGCTGCAGAAGGGAGCCGAGCGGTGGAGTAGGGAACGGAACCAAGGCAGCAGAGACGGTGAAGAAGGGAGGGAGAAGCAGAGAGGGGGAGGGAGCTGAGGCAGCAGAGATGGGAGGGAGCCAAGGCAGGCTTCACTCCCTTCTCTGCTTCGCTCTGGCTCAGGAAGCCCTATTCTTCCGGAATCTTCCTGCAATGGGCTACTAGTGTATTATAAAATAGAATGTCTTTTTGAGAGAAAAACATTTATTCCCCTATATGCTGACATATCCTCTTTTGAGTTAAAATACATTCTAGAATTGAAGTACTGAGTGTTAGCAAATTCTGATGATACTAAAGAGTCCTGGGCTAATACCAGAAGTTCAATGGCTTACAAAAAACAAATGATCAATTTAAAATACTGTTTTTAACATAATTATAGACAGCACAATATTTAGAAGGGAGAAAACTGTGGAGAATCAATCATACATATCTGATTTTTCCAATGATAAACTGTTTATAAAATTTGCAAATGTTTGTTTTTTGCTAAATTATTTTAATATGAAGTTTAAGTTTATTCCGCCCCCTGATTCTTTTTTTTTTTTTAGCTATTTCTTTTATATTTTTATCTTTCTTGTTGAGATTATTATAGATGTCCCTCTTTCCTCTCCTGCCCCCTCCACCTGGTTCCCACTCAGTCCCAGGCCTTCACCACCCTAAAGTCTGTGTCCACAGGTAATACACATAAGATCTTTGTTTAATCTCTCCTCATACTCCTCTCCCCCAAGTTGGTGCTGGGCCTGGTCTAGAGCCTTTTATTGATAGATTTGGGGCTCCCTTCCCTCTGAGAATCATCAGTCTGTTCCATTTTCATGCCTCTGATTTTATTTTATTCACCAGTTTATTCTGTTAATTAGATTTCTTATTTGTTTATTTTGATTTTTAGATTCAGTTTTTGATAGATACGTATTTGTTGCCATTTTGTTGTTCTTATTTTTTATCTTTTTATTTTTCTTCTTCTCCCTCTTCTTAAAGAATACTCTTTAACCCTGACCTGCTTGGCTCAGTGGATAGAGCATCAGCCTGCAGACTGAAGGGTCCCAGGTTTTATTCTAATCAAGGGCACATGCCTGGGTTGGGGACTCAATCCCCATTGTGGGGCATGCAGGAGGCAGATGATACATAATTCTCTCTCATCATTGATGTTTCTATCTTTCTCTCTCTCTCCCTTCCTCTCTGAAATCAATAAAAAAATGTATTTTTTTAAAAAGCATGTCCTTCAACATTTCATATACCGATTTGGTGGTGATAAACTCTTTTAGCTTTTTCTTGTCTTGGAAGCTTTTTCTGACCTTCAATTCAAAATTTAGCTTTTCTTGGTAGAGTAATCTTAGTTGTAGGTCCTTACTATTCATCACTTTGACTATTTCTTGCAACTCCCTTCTGGCCTGAATAGTTTCTGTTGAGAAATCAGCTGACAGTCGTATGGGTGCTCCCATGTAGGTAGCTAACTGTTTTTCTCTTGCTGCTTTTAAGAGTCTCTCTTTGTCTTTAGCCCTTGGCATTTTAATTATGATGTGTCTTGGTTGGATCCTCTTTGGATTCCTCTTGTTTGGGGTTTTCTGTGCTTCCTGGACTTGTAAGTCTATTTCTTTCACCAAGTAAGGGAAGATTTCTCTATTTCTTCAAGTAGGTTTTCAATAGCTTGCTTTCTCTCTTCTTCTGGCACCCCCAAAATGCTAATGTTGGTATGTTTGAAGTTGTCCCAGATGCTTCTTACACTTTCTTCATATTTTTGGATTCTTTTTTCTTTTTGCTCTTCTAATTGGTGTGTTATTTTTGTTTGTTTTTTTTTTGTTTTGTTTTTGCTTCCTCATATTTCAAATCATTGATTTGAATCTCAGAATCCTGTGTTCTATTGCTGAATCCCTGTATATTATACTTTATTTCAGTCAGTGTCTGCTTAATTTCTGACTGGTCCTCTTTCATTTTTTTTGGAGGTTTCTAGAAGATTCTTGAGTAACTTTATAACCATGGTTTTGAACTCTATATCTAATAGTTAGCTTTCTTCCATTTCTTTCATTAATGACATGTTTCTTTATCTCCACATTTTGGCTGCTTCCTTGTGTTTGTTTCTATGTATTGGGTAGAGATGCTATGTCTCCTTGAGTTGGTAGAGTGGCCTTGTGTAACAGGTGTTCTATAGGATCCAGTGGCTCAGCCTCCCAGGCACACTCATTGTTATTAAGGAGCCAAATTCAGACTAATTTACTTACTGTATTAAGTCTAGTTTCAGTTTGGCCTGATCATTTGTATGAACACAGTAAGAATAGCAATTGATCACATAGGCTTTTTAAAAAATCTGCTTTGCTGGAATCTCATGATTGAGCTTTAATTAGCCCCTCAGGGCAAGGAAACCTGAGCCACCTAGCTGCCATCAGATTTGTCTGCAATACCTGTAGACTTGGGTGAGTTCTTCACACTCTTGAGGTTCCCAAAACGTCTTGAGGTTATTTTCTTGCCATCTCTCAGAAAAGCAACCTTTGTTCCTTACCTGGAAAGACTGCCATGAACCATGTGACCAAGCAAGGTAAGGTACCAGGCTATTTCTCCAAGGTGCTCACATTGGAGTCAATGTCTCTCTCAGGCATGACATTTCAGTCAAAGTCTTAGTTAATAAAACCACAACTGGAAACTGGTCTTATTGAATTCATGCAAAGAAACTTCTTGCCATGACTTACTTCTTAGGAATTGCCAAATTCTGGAGGGATCAGATAAGAAGAAAAAAATACATGATTTACTAAATTGTTTTAAGAAAGGAAACAAGTTTGCTTATGTCTGAAAAACAAAAAGATAAAAAATCAGCAATACTATAAAAGTTATAAAACTATATAATTATCAGTTCTGTAATCAGGTTTTTTTCTCCTGATTTTTCCTGCCCATAAATCTAGATACTCTATAGAGTTCTAATAATTTTCATCCATTTCAAAGAGGATAATCTGAAAATTTCAGAGTCCTCTCCATGGATCTCTCAGAAGATGTACATTTTTCCAAATGTATTATAACAAAATGGTGACTGTCTCTAAATGACAGGAAGAAATTTAAAATGACATGGTTATGGATTTGATTTTAATGCAAATGACATCTAATCTTGTCCTTTCAGCAAAACACAGTATTCCAAAATAATAATTAGAGTTACGAATGAAAGCATATCAGAATTATTACTTCTTTATTTGACAAATCTTCTCCTTTACTTTAATATAAAAGTTTTCCTTCGTAAGGAGAGAAAACAAATCTTGAGACATTCCAGGGCCTATTGGAATGACATAAAGCCAAATCTAGAAAAAAATTCTTAAAATTCAAATCTTGGGAAGATTTTCAAACTTATTTTACTAAAAGATTATATATCATCCTTATTATTATGAAGCAGTATTAGATTATTCATTCAGTTAAAGTGACAAAGGGTATTAATCACAAGCATAGGCTAACAAAACTTCAGTTCCCATAATGAAGAAGATGGCCTTTTTAAAAAGTAATTAAGTATATGATTAATATAACATAATATATAATCATTTCAATACTCTATAGAACTTTTGCTTCCTGGGCAAAAAAAAACAAACAGGAAAAACTTTTTCTCTTTCAACAAACTAGAGAAGACTAGCTTGCTTTGGATTCATTTATCTGATTAAATGTATTGTTTAAATTACCTATAATTTCCTTTTAAGATTTCTCTTCCAGAACTTTTACAAAGCTTTTTATAATGTTCACAAACCTCTTACCCATTCAGAAATAACCAGCTTTAAATTCAGTTTCTTTTCCTTCAAAATGCATCTCCATGCCTCATGCCTTCTGTTTCCAAAACTATACAATTTCTTTCCAACTGGTTAGATTCCTAATTCTTAGAAAACTTAATTTTTAAGTGACCACCAAAAAGTAAGCAGTTAGGATTCTTTAGATTGGCAAAGACATTCCCACTGTTAAGAGACATATTTCTCATAAAAACATTCACTAACAATTTCAAGTGCATCTTCAAAGTTTTCTGTAATAAAAAGCCAAAAGCAGGCAAACTCAGGTTAATCAATATTTCAGTTTCCACTTATTTCAAAATGCCTAGATATTTAATAATTTCTACTATTTAAACCAGCAGGATGCCAACATTTTAAGTTACTGAGGACTTTATTATTATTATTTTTCCTCTTTACAACATGGGAGTGGCCCCTGCCTGAGGGCACTTCTGTAGCTCATGCCCCTCCAGGAGAAAAACTTGGGGGTTTAGGAGGATTATTTCCCATAATTTTCTTTCTGAGTAGATTGTAACAACATAAAATCTGGCATATAAGAAGAAATCTTAATAAATGAGTACTCCCAGAAAGTAAGAAAGCAAGCAAAGAACATCTTTAACCAGTTACACTGCAGATAGACAAAGCTCTTCCAGCAAATTGTGATCTAGCCATCTTTAAACAATTAAACCAAACAACGAAGAGACACAAAACAACCAAGAGACACTCTGATAGATGATATTCACAAGTGCACACTACCCACAAGAACTTACACCATGCTCCTTATCTGTCCAGCCACAGACACATCAGGGTGCCCTGGTTTAAAAAACTACTCGAGCTGAGCAATGTCTCTTGTCCCAGAGGGGATCAGGCTAAGGGCTCAGAGACCAGGCAAGGACCACTGGAGGCCTCCTGCCATCCAGAGCTGATCAGACTCACCCCGTAAATGCATGCCTTACACAGTATAAGCTTCCTTACACAGAAGCCCAGACAAGAGCAGACAATGTTTTTTGTTCCACACAGACACGCTCCATTCCTCCTCCTGTCACACAAACACCCTCAATTCCTTCTCCTGTAAAACACCCTTGATTTCTCCTCCTGTCACAAAAACACTGTCCATTCCTCCTCCTGTCACATAAACACCCTTGATTCCTCCTCCTGTCAAACACCCTTGATTTCTCCTCCTGTCATGCAAACACCCTCAGTGACTCCTCCTGTCACACAAACACCCTCAGTGACTCCTCCTATCACACAAACACCCTGGATTCCTCCTCCTGTCACACAAACACCCTCAATGACTCTTCCTGTCATACAAACAGGCTGGATTTCTCCTCCTGTCATACAAGAAGGCTTGATTCAACTTACATCTTAGGTGAGATGATGTGGATTGCCAAAGCTGTGGCTGGGACTCAAAACAGGAAAATTCCTGGCAGCACTGCAAATAAGCATCCAGGCCATAGCTCTGGGAACCCCCAGTTCTGGTAGCAAGTAGGATCCCCGGTACTCACCCAAGAATATTCCCCATCTGAGTCCCACCAGAGTGGCCAAATTATATGGACAACAAAGTGCTGCCTGTCACTACTTCAGCCCATAAGTAGAGACAGGGTTGAATCATACTAAGATATAGCGTTTATTCCAATCCTGCCAGCAGTGTAGAGACCGGCAGGTCATCCACAAACATCTGCTCTGCACCCCCCCCCCCCATAAGCCGGCTGCTTATATTGGGTAGAAGAACAAGATTACGTGGGGAAGTAGGAATTACAGGTGGGGGAAAGTGTGCATGGGATAATTGTTACAGGTTACAAGTCATGTGGGCTGAGGGGGATCACAGACACTGGTGCCCTGGGCACCCCGGGACCAGGTTACATGTAATAGGGGCAGAAGGGTGAATAAAGCAGGTGCCTCTAGGACTAGGTGTAAATTTTTCTGTGATGATAGGCAGTTCTCTGAAGGAGGACAGACCACATTCCACCACTAGCTTTCATGTCCCAGGGTGTACAGCTCCCAGCAGGTGAGCATGTGCTTCCTCCAATCAGGACAGAACCATCATGGTTAACCGAGCAGGATGAATATTTCTTATGATTGTAGCTGGTCTCCAATATTTTCTATTTCTGCCCCTAATAGAGACAGTTTTAATCACTTTTATTTATTTGAAGAACATAGGTTATGCAGAGTTAAAGTTGCTGGAAAAAATTCCCAGTATTTTCAAACTTATGTCAAATGCTCACTTGAAATATTTTCTTAAAAAATCTATTTTGAAATTGTGGCTCTGTAACCTTTGAAAACTTTGAGGCTTGTCAGAGGAGTTCATCTGTTCAAGCCAGGAACAGCTATGGGGATGGTGTAATATAGCCCAACCCCAAGATTCAGATCCACCCAAATAGTGGCTAAAACACTGTTGGCAACGCTCCCTGGAAGTCAGCACACACGCCACAGATAAGTATAAGTGGTCTGACGAAGATCATCATGACTCAGGCTAAAATGACTTCAACATTTGAGCAAATGACAAACAGCGGACCTGGCCTTGCTTAAAATTTCCTTCTAGTTGTTAAGCAGATGAATAAAAATAAACAAATCCGAAACTTAACAGATGAGCAAGACGTTTCTCATAATTTTTTAAAATGGAAAATGCAGCAGGAAACGTATCATCACAGAAGTCCTTGCAAGGAACTGCCTTTGGCCTCTAATCTGAAGCGACCCCAACAGCCTCTCCCACCCCCAGTGTGTCTCCACCAGAAGGCACACTGGCTGCGTTTTCTCAGTTTCATGGACTGCATGGCTGAGCTGTTTATCAAATCAGTGCACAATGTGTGTGTTTAAACCGCCCCCTCTCCTCTGTGCCCTCCTGCTGGACAGAGGCCACTAGTAAGAAAAAAAAAAAGCAGAGCAGTGAAAGCAAGAAACAATAGACAGTCTGGGCTTGGATGTTGCCTTCTCTCCATACCCTCTCTGCTCCTGCTGTGAACTTGCTTCCCTGAGCAGGGTGACTGCCAGGATGCAGGGATGCAGGGAGGAAGATTGAGGAAATCAAGGGGAGGGGGTGTGAATCAGAGGAATTCTGAGCTAAAATGGCAGGGCTCTCACCTTTTCTGTGTGTGTGGGGGGGGGGGTGTAGTCTAGAGGAAGGCATCCTGCAGAACAGAAATAGTGTCTGAATTATTGGATGGTCCTGAAGGCTGCTGCATTTGTAAGTACCTGTTAGAACTATTTGCAGGGGGCATACCTGCTGTTCTCTCTCTCTCTCTCTCTCTCTCTCTCTCTCTCTCTCTCTCTCTCTCTCCCTCTCTCTCTCTCTCCTTCCTCCCTCCCTCTCTCCATCTCCCTCTCCCCATCTCTCTTTGTGTTGTGTCCTGCTATCTCCATCACACCTCTATCTGTATGAAGACTGTCTGCCTGTGTCAATAGTGACAGTGTGTATTCCTCAGTGTTTGCATTCATCTCTAACCTAAGGAGCCGATAGCAGTCACTACAATGATCAAGAGTCAGCAATGGCTGAAAGCCTCAAGTGCTGAAGGAACAAAGGTGGAAAGGCATGCAAACACTCCAGCACACCTGCCGGCTACAGATAAGGGCACTTGCCCTGTTTGTCCTGTTTACCTCTGAAACCTATGTGATATTACAGGTCATTAATATATCCAGCTGCAAGTGGTAATAGACATACATGTTTCTTTGGCATCATTGGGAATAAAATGAAATGCATGAAGCTGAACTAAAAGGACATACCTGGTGACAATAGGAGTCTATTTGATCCATGCTCCATTTTCAGCAAGTGCCACTAGAACTTAAGTTAACAATCAGGTATAGTTGACCATTTCAGTGGCCTTTACGGAACAAACTAACAAAACAATGATGAAAAACAGAGAGAAATAATCAGCTACAAAAAAGCATATAGCAGATTAATTCTAGGAGATGAGATTATTTTGGTTTAAATTCAATTCTGGATTTGGTAACCAGTGGGTGGGTTTGTCATGGACCTTGTGGGGTGTGTGTGTGTGTGTGTGTGTGTGTGTGTGTGTGAGAGATTTAATTGGACATGGGCGTGCCAGCTCACATAGCTAATCCTGTGGTAAAGTGCATTGGATGTATTCTTGGATAACCCTCTGAAACAATATAAATAAACTTTAATTTGCAGAAACCTTAAAAAAATCAACCCTTCTGAAAAATAATGTTTTGCCTTTCAGTTTTCTAGGACATCAACATATTGTCAACTTGGACATACAAGGAGTAAAGGGAGAGATGCCTTTTAACTTTGGAAACGTACGAGGAAATGATATGATCTATAACGTTGGTCCTTTTCTGGGGCATGAAAACTGCATCTTTCCTGTTTAGAGTTGAAGTAATTTCCAAACAAGGCATGGAGATCCTACAGGCTAAGGTTTTCCTCTAAACCCTGAGCGAGGCGGCTGCCCTCCCCCCACCCTCAAGGGCAGTGCACAGTGCCCCTCTGGGTAGTTCTGGGGACACTGTCTCTGAAGAGCAGTTTCCTTTCTTCCTAACAAAATGGCTCAGACGACAGTTGTACCACTTTAATGTATGAAGTTGAGCGATTCAGTGATGACACTCAAGGAGAAACCACAGCAGCAGCCTGAAACCTAAGTGACAGGGACCAGGTGAGGCTGCACGATGCCCCTAAGGAAGGGAGGTGTGAGGGCGTGGGTACAGCCCCTCCCTCTCAGGGTAAAGCAGGAGTCCCCCTCCCCACTTCCCCAAGACTGTCTGTTAGGAAAGAAAAAAAAAAAACCTAACCCTGCTGAGAGAGAGGGAGGACACCGTGTGAGGTGTGAGGTGTGAGGTGTGAGGTGGCCTCAGACCTGAGGGCTCCTTGGCGCTGGCCAAAGGGAGTGACGGCGCCACAGTGACCACGCGCAGTGCCAAGCGCCCCGCTGCCCGGTGCGCCCTGCGCTGGGCCTCGCAGGTGCAGCAGCGGGAGCAGGGCCTCCTGCCTGGCGTCAGCACCTGTGAGCGAGGATCCAGGGCCCTTCAAAGGCAACCAGGGAGCGGAGCAACGACTCACCTTCGAGAAAACCAGCCTCAGGGCCGCTCCCGCTGCTCTCACTCCCGCTCCGGGGTTCAGGGGGTCAGCAAGCAGCATAGGCGCAGCCCCTCCACCTCCAGGCGTGACCCGGCGCCTTCCGCGGGTGCATTTCATCATAACATCAGGGGACGCAGCCTGCCCACGTGTCCACCGCTTTTCCCTCCCTGGGAGGCGCTGGTGATCAGAGGAAACAGCCACGCTTCTCACCAGCAGAGGGCAGTTAGGTGGACCCCAGCCCACAATCTGTCCTCGCTGCGCTCTGGACGCAACAGGTACATTTCCCGATGGTGCCCAAGAGGCCAGGCTGCAGGGCGATCTGCTCCCTTCCCACCCCTCCACAGATGACTCATTCTATCGCCCACAAGCACCACCAGGCCTGCGGCGTGGCCCAGTGGGCGCAGGTTTGATGCCTGGGTTGCCAGCTCCATCCCCAGGGTGGGGTGTGCAGGAGCCAGCCAATCAATGATGCTTCTATCTCTCCTCTCCCTTCCTCTCTGAAATCAATAAAAATATATTTAAAAACAAAACAAAACCAAACCAGAAGTACCACTGGGAGAAAAAAAAAATCATACCTTGAGAACGACAATTCAAATACTCAAGATAAAAATTATTTGGCAGGACATGTATTATTAGTAGCATCTGCACTTCACCATACAAAAATCTTTACTAAAAGCGAGAGATAAGTGATGTTTTATGACCTTTAGATGTGCTTCAAATTTGAATATCCCTTCCATTCAGTTCAATCTTCAAATATTTAAAATAATAATTGTAACAGAAGAATAGCCCTCTCATTAAAGTCTACCTAGAAAGCAGGAGAAAAATCTCACTCAGGCTTTGCCAACAAATTATACATAATCTACTACGTTCTTGTCTGAGCCCAGAACTTTCTCCATATAGAATATTTTAAAAATCCTTCTACATTTTTCATCTTAAAAGACACTTATTGAAGGTGTATGTGGACACACTGGTACACACACAGTTTTCAAGTTAATTTAAATGTTCAAGAGATAGTAGGTCAGATGATCCCAAAAGAAAATAACTAACCGTAATCATAGAGCAGTTTCCCTAGTTTCTCACACCACTCAGATGAGATGGCCGTGCTGGTGGTGCGACAACAGGCTTCTCAGCCACACCGTTTCCGATGCAGCCACATGCAGTGCGCAGCCAAAGGCCCACTTCCCTATTTGAGTCAGAATTTGTTTCTGTCAGAATTGTGTGTTTTTGTTAATATCATATGCATGTACCCTATAGAAGATAGTAACAAAATAAGCTACTTCCGACTCCTTCTATGTTCTGTGTTGATTTTATGCTGTAAATCCCACTGGGCCCGAGCACTCTTACAACCACTGACAGAGGACAAGTGTTCGTGTCAGACCAGGGCTCCTTGCAGCCTGGTTCACACAGCTTCTTCCAATAGACCTGGCCGAAATGAATGCAGACTCTTGCATTGAACTATAGTTTTTCAATTAATGACACTGCAATCAGATCGATAGACCATAATAAGAGAAGAGCTTTGCATTTCTTTTTTTTTTTAATATAGTTTATTGATTTTTTACAGAGAGGAAGGGAGAGGGATAGAGAGTTAGAAACATCAACGAGAGACAAACATCAATCAGCTGCCTCCTGCACACTCCCCACAGAGGATGTGCCCGCAACGAAGGAACATGCTCTTGACCGGAATCGAACCTGGGACCTTTCAGTTCACAGGCTGACGCTCTATCCACTGAGCCAAACTGTTTAGAGTGAGCTTTGCATTTTATACCTATTAATTCACTGAGTAACTCCAGCAATAAGATGAGGCTTGAAAGGCAAAATGCTCGAGGAAAATGAATTCTCTTACATACTGAGTGGTGACTCCCTGACTCAAACGTGAGCACAGGAGTGTCTGCCTCCTGACCAAGGTCATAGGACCCAAGGACAGATTGCTTTCTCAAGAGCAAGGGTATTCTTTTTTCACAAGATTTCCCATAGTAAATCACTACAGGTCTAATCAAATTGGTCACTGAAATTTGGTAGCAAACATCCTTGGAATGAAAGTGGGAGCATCAGCTCCAGCAGCCATTGCTCTGGGCTCCTAAGCCAGCCAACCTGCCAAACTTCTCATCTCTGTTTTCTACAGCTTCTGCACAGAGGAGATGGGTTAGAAAGAGTAAGTCAGGGGGAAATGAGAATACCAGTGTGCTCAATCCATCTCAAACCATTGCCTTGGACTGAGTTGGTGCCAACTGGGAAGGCCTATAGTGCAGCTGGCTTCTTCATGTCAGCCCCCGAAGACCCACAGAAATGGTAACTAAAGAGGATACCTGCTGCTTTTTAGGGAATAAAAAGGTAATACTTATATTGTGATGGGCAATGTGTTAAGCTTTTTGTGTCCAACAAACACTTAATCCCCACAGAACCCTAGGAAATACACATTGTTGTCATCACCACTGACCAATGAAGAAACTAAAGCAAAAATAAGTCAAGTTCCCTGTAAAGATCAAAGAGATAGAACACAGAAAAGCCAATTTTCACACCCAGAAAATTCAGTGCCCGAGCGCATTCTCCTGACCACTGGACTCAGTGACCTCTCATCTACTTTCTGTTTCCTTAGATCCTCACCATTGTGATTTTCAGTACAAAGTGGAACCAAATGGCCAGCAAGCTGAGTCTATTATGAGTAAATTCTGAGAGAAAAAGGGAAAGGACCCAAGTAGAATATATGGCCAGGAACAACACATACTGATATGAAACTACTGGTAGCCTGCGTTCTTCTCTCTAGTTTAGTTTCCAAGTTTATTCATTCATTCAGCAAACATTATCAATAGAACAAGTCACTGTCCCATCAAGTCTTAACAGGCTAGAGTAAGAGATGACCATTAAACAAATAATTAACAACACAGGGAGAGAAATGCTTTGTAAGAAAAACTAGAATTAAAAAATCATAATATTTGTTTTCCATTTGGGGTAACATTTAGGAGAGCAGGCTCATCTGGATCCAGAAACTTCTTGGGGGGAACAGATCTTGGTAGCATTTCCACCTGGTTCAGTGCTAACCACAATCACCCCTACTCTGTCTCTAAGTCTCCCAACTGGTGGTCTAAGACCCAGGACCTCCCTGGATGCATGTCCTGCTTCTGCAGCAGCTGGAAAGCCCAGGTGCTGCAGGGGAGGGAGAGACTGTCCCCTTTGTCTTCTGTAATGCTTAGCAGACACTCAAAACAATTCAAGTGATGCATATGCATATATGTGTGTGTATATATCTACATTAATAAAAGACAAACATGCAAATTGATGTCACTCTGCTACACTCCAAGCCACGCCCACCAGCTAATCAGAGTTACTATATGCAAATTAACCCAACCAAGATGGAGGCCGGCAGCAAGATGGAGATGGAGCAAGCAGGAGGCTTGGTTGCCCTGGCGATGGAGGAAGCCAAGCTTCCTGCCTGCTCTGGCCAGCTGTGGCCTCCGCTCAAGGCAACAAAGTTTTAATTATAGAAAATAAATAAATCCCAGATACCTGCTTCCAGCCAGACTTGCTGGGAGCTTGGGTTGCTGGGGGCCATGGACAGCCTGCAAACAGCCATCAGCCCCTTATCCAGGCTGGCTAGGCTCCCCAGAGGGGACCCCACCCTGATCCAGGACACCCTTCAGGGCAAACCAGCTGGCTCCCACCCATACACCAGGCCTCTATCCTATATAATAAAAGGGTAATATGCAAATTGACTCTAACAACAGAACAACTGGGAATGACTGGTCACTATGACACACACTGACCACCAGGGCGCAGACACTCAATGCAGGAGTTGCCCCCTAGTGGTCAGTGCGCTCCCACAGGGGGAGCTATGCTCAGCCACAAGCCAGGCTGATGGCTGCCAGTACAGCAGTGGTGGTGGGAGCCTCTCCTGCCTCCTCAGCAGTGCTAAGGATGTCTGACTGCAGCTTAGACCTGCTCCCAGCTGGCAAGTGGACATTCCCCGAGGGCTCCCGAGCTGCCATAGGGATGTCGGATTGCCATCTTAGGCCCAATCCTCTGGGGAGTGGACCTAAGGCAGCAGGTGGACATTCCCCAAGGGGTCTCAGACTGCGGGACCCTCAGAGTGCACAACTTTTTGTGCACTGGGCCTCTAGTGTATGTATGTATGTGTATATATATATATATATCTAATATAATAAAAGAGAAACATGCAAATTGACTGTTACCACCAGCCAATCAGAGCAGCTGTATGCAAATTAACCCAGCCAAGATGGAGGCCAACAGCCATGGAGCTAGAGCAAACCAAAGGCTTCTGTTGCAACTGCCTGCCTAGGCTGGCTGAGCCTCTGCTCACGGCCACGCCCACCAGCCAATCAGAGTGGCTGTATGCAAATTAACCCAGCCAAGATGGAGGCCAACAGCCATGGAGCTAGAGCAAACCAAAGGCTTCTGTTGCAACTGCCTGCCTAGGCTG
>PVJC01010292.1:0-17396 GCA_004026665.1 Murina feae
CAGAGGCAGAGAAAGGGAGTGGACTGACAATTTTTGGGGGTTAAGGGTGTTGGGGATGCGTGAAGAGACTGGACAATAATTGTACACCTATGGATGAGGACAATGGGGGGGGTAAGGTCAGAGGTTGGGGTGGGAATTGGGAGGAGGGGAGCTATGGGGGAAAAAAGAGGAACAACTGTAATAATCTAAACAATAAAAAAAAATTAAAAAAAAAATAAATAAATAAAATTAAAAAAAAAAAATTTCAATATTACTCTTTTATTAGAGTAGATACTGAGAAATAGCGAAGAAAATAACAAGCTTTGTGGAAAGCTCTGACTTTATATGCCAGTTCTATTCCTAGCACATTTATACTTTGAGAAAGTCACTTAACCCCTCTGGTACTGAGCTAACTCCTTTGTAAGGAAGAAACAGATATATGACTTATGTGGGTGATATATATGATGTACATAATGTAAACTATGTATTATATATTATTCCACTTGTAAGAATTATTTGTAGAAAAAGTACCACTTTTATTGAAGAGCTACATTATAAGCTTATTCCAGCTTCAAATGCAAGAGTTTGTCTTTTGCATGAGTTATCTTGCATGAAGGCTTCAGTTTTGCATATAGAAATCACTTATCATATTGACTTTGTTGATTAAATTTCTAAGCCATGATTCGAATTTTAAATATTGCATTCATTATTTAAACAAGGAAATTTAATTATCCAAAGAGATGAAAACTACTAAATATTGTTTTAAGTATAAAATCTATTTAAGAGTAGATTTTTGGAAAATTAGTAAGCATTTTAAAGTTATACACATGTATAATATACTATACTGCAATGTACTATGGTATAATTCTAAACATAGAAAATTATTTAAACACAAGAGCAAGATAAACAATCCTACTATAAACATTGTTTAAAGTGTCTTTAGCACCTGCGTTTTCCTCTTTTATCTTCCCACCTTAGAGCACTACCTACCACTATTGGGTGCTGCTTTTTCTCTTGTTAGGAAGGAAATCATTGAGCTAAATTTGCTTCTCACCAATATGTTAGTTACACTATTTTTTCTTTCCCAAGACTATTTCTTTTCTAAAAGGAAGACTTTAGGAATGGCATTATATTTTTCACAAAGGTTAAAATACAAGGTAGCATTTCAAGTATTAGCCATAAGCAAAGGGAGGAATATTTTTGCTGTAGGACCTATCATTTGTTTCCCTCTAAATTGCATGTTAGAGGCAAGCACACATTCCGCCTTTTCAAAGACACAAAAATATGCCAATTTCTCAAATAAAAATGGGTTGGGGTTCTTTCTCCTCTGCTTTCTTCTTAATGTTGGACAGCAATTCCCTGTTGTTAGCTCCTGTTTCTACACATCTTGCGAGAGAGGCACTGACTCTCCCTGCATTGGACTCCTGCAAGGATGTTTTTATAGCAAACTGTTTAGGAAGACAGAGTTTCTCATCTGGGGCAAAGGTCAGGTGGGCTTACATCTTTAGAAGACATGGAGTCTTCCTCTAGGGCAGAGGGGCAGTGTACTTACTAGCCGCTAAAAATGACTCAGATTCCCTAAGCTCAGACTTCCTTCCCTGGGATGTCAATCACTGCATGTTCATGTGTCATCTGGCTTTCTTTATAGTGCCCTCAAGGAACCCGAGCTCCGGGAACCAGGACAAAAATGTTAATAATCTGGCTATTGCTATTGCTGTGAGTTATAAACCATCCTTCTTCTCTGACCAATCAGAATCAATGTATTTGACTAGCAACTGTGACCTGCTAAGTTGTTAGCTTGGAAGAAGGCAACATCTCAGATGCTGCAAAATTGTTGATACCTAAATGTTTCTGTGTACTAATAAAGATTATTCCTTTTTCTTTCTTTTTTTCTAAAGATTCATTCTTTACATAACACATAATCTACATTAAGTTTCCAAATATGCTTCCTATTCGTATTGTATTAGTTTGTTAAGGCTACCATAACAAAATACCACAGATTGGGTGGCTGCAATAACAGAAATTTTTTCTTGGTTATGGAGTCTGGAAGTTTAAGACCACAGCATTGGCAGGTATGGTTGTCCCTGAGGCCTCTCTCCTTGACTTACAGATGGCCACCTTCCCACATGGCTTTTTTTCTGTGAAGGTACATTCTTGGTATCTCTTCATGGATTAGGGCCCCACCCATATGACCTTAGTCAACCATAATTACCTCTTTAAATGTCTTATTTTCAAATATAATCCCTTTGGGTGTTAGGACTTAAACATGTGAATTTTGGGAAGACACAGTTCAGTTCTTAACACTGTTTCCATGTGTTCTAAGACATTCTCCACGAGTTGCTCTGATTTTTGCATATCTTTCAAGCAAAGGCACTGACCACCTTTTTAAAAGATACATATTTTTATTGATTTCAGAGAGGAAGGGAAAGGGAGAGAAAGAAACATCAGTGATGAGAGAGAATCATTTGATCGGCTGCCTCCTGCATGCCCCACACCAGGAATCAAGCCAGAAACCCTGGCATGTGCTCTGACAGGGAATTGAACTGTGACCTCCTGGTTCTTAGGTCAATGCTCAACCACTGAGCCATGATGACCAAGTGGCACTATAACCACCTTAATGTTCCATATTACCTTTTAACAGATGTTTATATAGCCAACATCTTGGTTATAGCAGGTTTTTCTATAGTCCAAAAATCACAAACACTCTGTTGCCCCACTGGGGCAAAGATAGAGAACATGTCTACAACCATTATAATTTAAATAAGTTATATTTTGGGTTTCCTTACAACTCTCCCCTCTTCCGTAACCCACCTCAATCTTTGATATTTTGCCATTCTTGTGACACCCTGTGTGAACAGGGGTTTTGGGAACCAGCACAAGAAAATGATAACAATTTGACTACTATTATTATTGTAAGTTATAATCTGTCTTTTGTCCCTACTCAGGAATCTCAGATCATTTGCCAACATCCTTAAAACTGTGACAGGCTAACTTGTTAGCATGTACAGGATAAAACCACACACCCTTCACAGTTTGGATGACATCTTTTGTTTCCTTGATTTTTTAGAATATTTTATTTCCATTCAATGGAAGGGTGGGGGGAAAATCCTTCAATTCTCTGACTGACTAATTCCTATTATCTCTACCTTACAAATAAAGGATCTAAACAAAACTTTGTCTGGATTTCCCAGGCAGATGCAGGCACTTTTTCATATAAAAGATAACTGACACTTAGTTTATCTCTTCACATAGGTCATCCCTTCTCACTCTTCAAATCTCAGCTCAAGAGCCACCTCCTCATTATTTGAATTTGGTTTCCCCATTACTTACTACATCATTCCATTTAATACCTTTAAGCCATTTTATTCACTTTTAATTGTTTGTTCATATTAAAATAAAAAATAGGTATACGAAGGAAGAAGATCATGTGAATAAAAAATCATAGTAAAAATAACTGAAATAGGCCAAAGAAAAATTCAAATAGAATTGGATCATAAAAATGAATTTTTTTTTTCAAATGGAAATTGTGAAAAGTAAAATGATAAAAATAAAAATTCATTACAGGGAGTCCAAATCAAGTTTGAATTGGCAAAAGAAAGAATCCATGAATTTGAGAATAGATCAATACAGATTATGCAATCTGAAATATAGAAAGAAAAAAGTGAATGAAGAAATATAAACTCAGATTCAATATAAACTCAAAAGACCTGTATGTAAATTATTAAGCATGTAAGTATACACATAATGAGAGTATCAAAAGAAGAGGAGAGAAAAAAAAAAAACAGAAAATATACCTAGATGTAATTATTGTCAAAATTGTTTCAAATTTAATAATATATGCATCCAAAAAGACTATCAAACACCAAGTAGAATGAACACAAAAATATCCCAACCTAGACAGATCACTGTAAAAGCATGAGCTATAAAGACAAAGATTTTTAAAGATTACTCTTCTCTTCCTTACTTCTAGTGAGTATGTAAATAACGACGAAGCTCATCTCTCTCTAAGAAAAGTGTAATATTGAAATTGACCATTTATTTGGGATGCCTAAGCCACGCCCACCAGTCAATCAGAGTGGCTGTATGCAAATCAACCCAGCCAAGATGGCAGGCACTGGCTGCCTCACCACAGTCCCAAGCCGCCTTTCTCCCGCTCCCAGATCCCCGCAAGGGGACTGAGGAGCGGGAGAAAGGTGGCTTGGGCCTGCGGAAGGGCCTGTTTGGCTGCTCCCCGGTCCCCTTGCGGGGATCAGGGAGTGGGAAAGGCTGGCCTGACCATGAGGCAGTGAACAGGCAGGGTTTTCCCAGCTGTCCAACGGCTGGAGGAAGATGGGGAGTAGGCAAGCTTGGCAGGCAGGCAGCACCGAGCCCTGGCCACAGCTCAAAAAAGAGAACAACATGCAGGGGATGGCAGGAGTCTGAGAGATCAACATAGAGGGGGTGCCTGCTCCAAGCCTCCATGGTGTGCCTGAGAGCAGGCTCCCAGCAGATAGACATGCACAGGATGACTGCTTTGAGCCTCAGATGCGGCTGGGGGCAGGCCCCCAGTGGCGAGACACACACACACACACACACACACACACAAAAGGCGCCTGCCAGACTGGGGCCATCATAGGACATCCGCTGAAGGGTTCTGGACTGTGAGTGGGGGCAGGCTGGGCTGAGAGACCCCCACCCTCCCCCCATGCATGAATTTCATGCACTGGGTCCCCAGTGTTTACCATAGCTGCAAATGCTCTTACTGGTGAAAGCTGGTCATAGTGCTCTCATTAGATCTGCAAGTTCTCAGTCATAGTCTTTATGGTGACAATCATGATTTTTCTCCTCAGGGATGACAGTTCACCTTTCTCTTCTCCAGTGCTCTATAGGCTTTGTTCTTTTCTCCATTTACAGATTTCCTTTTCTAGATACATCCTTACTCCTATTTTATCTGTCCCCACATAACACTTACATCATTTATAAATAGCTTAATCTTTCCTTTGAGGCCAAAAGCTATATGGACTATATCTGACTCTGGCTTACCTAGACTATGGAAACTTCCTTCTTTTTATTGCTGGAGGCACGGTGCACAAAAATTTGTGCACTCGAGTTGTGGGGGGGTGTCCCTCAGCCTGGCCTGTGCCCGCTCACAGTCTGGGACCCCTTGGGGGATGTCCACCTGCTGGCTTAGGCCCACTCCCCAGGGTATCAGATCTAAGCCTGCAGTCAGACATCTCTCTGGCAGCCCAGGAGCCTGCAGGGGATGTCCACTTGCCAGCAGGGAGCAGGCCTAAGCTGCAGTCGGACATCCTTAGCGCTGATGAGGAGGTGGGAGAGGCTCCCACCACCACCGCTGTATTGGCAGCCGTCAGCCTGGCTCGTGGCTGAGCAGAGCTCCACCTGTGGGAGCACATTGACCACCAGGGGGCAGCTCTTCCATTGAGAGTCTGCCATAGTAGTCAATGTGTGTCATAGTGACCAGTCATTCACAGTTGTTCTGCTGTTAGGGTCAATTTGCATATTAACCTTTTATTATATAGGATAGAGGCTTGGTGCATGGGTGGGGGCTGCCTGGTTTGCCCTGAAGGTTGTCCCGGATCAGGGTGGGGTTCCCACTGGAATTCCTGGGCAGCATGGGTGGGTAAGTGGCTGATGGCTGTTTGCAGGCTGGCCATAGCCCTTTCAGGGTGAGAGTTCATGCTGGGGTGCCTGGCCAGTCTGGGTGAGGGGCTGATGGCTGTTTGCAGGCTGCCATGGCTCCCAGTGACCCAAGCTCCCAGGAAGGCTGGCTGGAAGCAGGTATTTAGGATTTATTTATCTTCTATAATTGAAACTTTGTTGCCTTAAGTGGAGGCTACCGTTGGCCAAGGCAGGCGGGAAGCTTGGCTTCCTCCATTGCCGAGGCAACGAAGCCTCTTACTTTCTCTAGCTCCATGGCTGCCTGCTGCCATCTTGGTTGGGTTAATTTGCATATAGTTGCTCTGATTGGATTGTGGGCATGGCTTGAGTTGTAGCAGAGTGATACTAATTTGTATGTTTCTCTTTTATTAGATTATATTATTTTATTATTTTTTCCCTAAACATACTTTTATTGATTTTAGAGAAAGTAGGGAGAGAAAGAGAGAGATAGAAACATCAATGATGAGAGAGAAACATTGATTCGCTGCCTCCTGCATGCCCCCTACTGGGATTAACCCTGCAACTGGAGCATATGCCCTGAGTGGCAATTGAATTGGGACCTCCTGGTTCATGGGCTGATGCTCAGCCAACCACTGAGCAGCACTGGCTGGGCTTATTTTATTACTGTTTATTCTTTATTGTTGAAAGTGTTCCATATGCCCCTCTTATTCCCCCATTGACCCCTTCATCCATATGTATTGCAATACAGTTTCTAAATAACTAGAATATTATTGCCCAATATATTTAATTCCATATACTTGAGAAGAGACCTTTGTATTGAGGAATGAAAAACAGTGTATTTTACTGGGCAATATTTTTGCAACATATTTGACTCATGTTTATATTGAGAAAAGTACCTCATTAGAATTTTATCCTGAATATGTCTTGGGATTTTCATTAAAGGGAAGTCAATGAAGGTAGAAAAAATGATACATGGGAAATAGAGTAAAAATCAAACCTGTTCATTGGTGTAAATTGCTGGAAATCTTTAAAAAATTGCTGGAAATATTTAAAAAATATTTTTATATGATAGAGACTCAATATCTGCCTCTTCTCTTTTAATGTATTATCCAATAAAATGTATTTCATTATTAATTAAAATGTTACTTAGCACAAGTGCAAAGAGTGCTATCATCTTTTAGTCAATGAATGCACCTTATATTTGGGCATTATTTTCTTCCTATTCTCTCAAGCACCAGATGATTTAATAAATGTTAATAAGTGTACTTTATAATATTTTTAATTTTTCCATAGTCATGTGACATGTTTTTTATGGCTGGCAGTATTCACATTTAAATGAGAAAATAGAAAGCATTTGGTTTTGCTTCTCTTTCTACTCACAAGAGGTGAAAGCACATTTAAAATATATCTTTTACTCTCAAAATGTTCTTGCTTTTAGTCACAATATATCCCATGTGAACTGAACTATTTTTAAACTACTTTTCTTTAAAAACATGAATTTTATTCTCAGTTCATAATTGAGCTTAGTACTTAATCAAGATCACTGATGGACTGATAGCTTTCTGGAAAATGTATTAAGTTTCAGACAGAATAGACATGTACAAACAAAGCCTATTTATTAGTTTTACTATTTTTATTTTTTAAAAACGTTATTTTTAGCCCTCACCAGTTTGGCTCAGTTGTTAGAGTGTCAGCCTGCGGACTGAAAGGTCCCAGGCTTGATTCTGGTCAAGGGCATGTACCTTGGTTGCGGGCACATCCCCAGTAGGAGGTGTGTGGGAGGCAGCTGATTGATATTTCTCTCTCATAGATGTTTCAACTCACTATCTCTCTCCCTTCCTCTCTGTAAAAATTCAATAAAATATATTTAAAAATAAAATAATCATTTATTTTTTAAAGAGTATCTTTATTGTTGAAAGTATTATGGATGTCCCCTTTTTTGCCCTCCATTGACCTTCTCTACCCCAGGCCTACAGCACTATTGTCTGTGTCCATAGATTCCATAGATTATTCATATCTATATATATAAAAGTGTAATATGCAAATTGACTGGATTTATATATATAAAAGTGTAATATGCAAATCGACTGGATGGCGGAACGATCGGTAAGCTATGACGCACACTGACCACTGGGGGCAGGTGCTCAATGCAGGAGCTGCCCCCCCCCCCCCGGCCAACCTGTTGGTCACTCCCCCGGGGCCAGCAGGCTCAGATCACCCAATGGGGAACTGGGAACCAGGGGTGGGTGGCGGTGGACACGGGTGGTGCTGGGGCCCCGATCATCCTGCTGGTTGCTCCACACACAGAGGGCGACTGGAGACAGTGGCAGTTGGGGGCAAGGCCAGCTGCCAGGGAAGATGGGCCCTGATCACAGGACAGACTTAGGGACCCTACCCATGCATGAATTTCATGCGCCGGGCCTCTAGTATGCATATAAGGTTGTTTGTTAATCTTTCTCTCCTCATACCCCCGAGATTTGTCAGTTTGTTTCATGCTTCTATGTCTCTATTTTTTTCATCAGTTTATTTTTTTCATCAGATTCCACATATAAGTGAGATCGTGGGACGTGTCTTTCTCTGACTGACTTATTTTGCTTAACATAATACTCTCCAGGAGCCTATTTAATTTATGAAGACAGGGTTAAGCATTTTGCACTATTATTTATCACTTTCCTAAACTTGAAGTTGTATGTATGCCAAGGGTTTCAGTGAATACTATAGGGGAACTCAATTACATTTCATTATTGTATACAACAGTAAGCTTTCTTCTAATTATATATTTACTATGATCTTGCAGTATAGGGCAGAAGTTGTTGGGTTGACTTCAGGGAATAATGTTCTGTTTCATAAGTAGCTCTATTAGTATAGCAGTATATCAGAGTCTTGGCTAAGAAAAATATTCTATTTTCCTATAGTTCTTAATGACTTAGGAATATATTACTGTTTTCCTATCACTCTATTGTCCAAAAGGTGATTTAAATTTCTATGAAAATAATTACATCTGCATAATCACTATAGCTTTTTTGAGAGCAGATATCATTAAAAATAGCAGTTAACTTACCTCATGTAGAGACTTCTGCCAACTTTTACCTGACATGTTAATGAATGATTGAATAATAGTTGGTTATATTATATATAAAAATATAATATTTTATATTTATAGTTGGTTATTATATATAAAAAGAAAATATTTTATATTTTATTGATATGCTTATATTGGCAAAGTCTGTTCTGCTAGACAAAATTATGGTAGAGTTGAGAATCAAGCTTATTTCATTAGACCAGTCAAAGTAAAAAAAAATGTAATATTAATAAAAGAAATGGCTAAACTAATTGTTTTTGAAAAACATAACTTGCCTCCCACCCCACCCCAACTTTGGGCAACTTTCCTCACTGGAAAAATATTCAATCTTTCTGACATTGTTCTACATGTTAACAATGTCTATAATGCCCTTAGTCAGGGACTCAGGGATTTTCATCTTATTTTTTAAATGTAGGCATTTAAAAAAAATATTGGTAACCACTTGTATGAATTTGACATGGCCAGAGGCAGCTTCTTTGCTGTGAAAAGAAACATTTAATGTGTTTCAATAATTAAACACTCCTCACTAAAACTGATCTCTTTCCTCACCATCTGCCCTCATCACTTGAAATAATGAATAGCATAATTAACTCTTGATTGCAAAAATTGTGGGTAAGTAAGAGGGATTCTTATTTTCATTTTATAAGTGAAGAGGTCAAGCCTTAATGAGCTGATGTAGTTAGCATAACATGACATGAGAAGACTTGAAAATTGATTTCAATTTTCCTCTTTATTTATGTAATATATATAGTATATTACATCGTTTATATATTATATTGTTTATATATATGTATATGACTCTATCAGCCCTTCCAAGAAATATCAATACTCAAAAATTTTCTATGATTACAAAAGATGCTATATATTAGTGTATATATTTTCCTTTTAAAGTCAATGTTCACTATTGACTGATAATGTGAAAAGTACACTTTGCCCCATTACCTCCAATAAAGCTGTATGTCTTTCCTTGGAAGTGATGTTGCACTTTGGCTTCTGGAAAAGGGTATAATCCTAACTAATAAAAGTGTAATATTAAAATTGACCATTTCTTCGGGACACCCAATAGCTAATCACAACAATGGTATGCAAATTAGCCCAGCCAAGATGGCGGAGGCCTGGGCTGGCAATAGAGCAATGGCACAGGTGCACGCAAGGGTGGAGGCCTGGCCTCCGCCCTTGCGTGCTCCAGCGGTCGGTTTCAGGCAGTGGCGGGCGGCTGTAGGGCCGGGCGGCGGCCCAGGCCCCCAGTTCTGTGGCCGGGGCTGGCAATAGAGAGATGGGGCTGGGAATAGAGAGATCGCGCTGGCCCATGCATGGGTGGAGGCCTGGCCTCCGCCTGTGTGTGGCCTGGAAGTTGGTTCAGGGCAATGGCAGTCAGCAGCAGGGCTGGGAGCCGGCTGCCCAGGCCCGGCCCTGCAGCCTGGGCCTGGGAATAGAGCGATCACGCCAGTGGTTGGTTCTGGGAGGCCTCGGGTGGGAGCCGGCCCGGCCCTGCGGCTGGGGCTGGCAATAGAGCAATCGCACCTGCAGTGGTTCCAGATGGCGGTGAGCACCTGCAAGGCCGGGAACTGGCAGCCCGACCCTGGCCCTGTGAGGCCTGGGAATAGAGCAATTGGGCCCATGCAACCTCAGAGGCTCAGTGGCGGGGGCTTAAGGGGGGTACCCCCTCGGGGTCATGCCCGAGCATCCTCCGCCCCGGCGCAAAGCATCTGCCACAGGTCCAGCCACCTGGCTCTGACCTGGGGGCCTCTGTGGGGCATGTGCAAGCGTGTGCCTGGCTCCACCCCCGGTGTGTCTGCTCAGCAGCAGGGCTCCCCCAAGGGACCATGCACCAGCGTCCACCCCCTGGCCTGCCACCCAGCTCTGCACCAGGCGTGCCCCCTCAGCGGTGGAGGCCCACCAGGTATGTGCGATGGTAGGCCACCCGGCTGGAAACGCCCACACCTGCACTCACCAGCCATCCCACCCCCCAGTGCACAAACCCTGAGGGGGCTGTGGCCAGCCTGAAAACAGCCCTCAGCCCCTCACCCAGGCTGGCCATGCATGCCAGCAGGTGGACATCCCCCACTCAGGGGTCCCAGACTGTGAGAGGGTACAGGCCAGGATGAGAGACCCCCTCCTCCCCTCGCCGAGTGCACAAATTTTTGTGCACCGGGCCCCTAGTTGTATTATAATTGCTGTGTTAATTTTGCCTTTCGTAAGTTATGTTGCTTCTGCTCCCATCACAGATGGAACTAAAAGCAGTCCTACATGCTGTGCAAAACTTGGATGTATAAAGAAATCATGGCAGATAGAGCTTCCTAGAAAAATGTTTGTCTCATTGCTTAGCTAGTTGAATGTGAAAGGGTTTAATGTATTTTAAAAGTAGCAAAAACTCATCAGTTATGGGAAATCACACCAGGACATATACTCCTTAAAGGTAAAAAATTATCTCTTGACCCCTGGCAGGGGATAAAAACCTGGCATATTTAAGAACTTTTTGTCAGAGAACTTTGTAGAAGATTCAAGAAAGAACACATCATTATTCTATGTGAAAGAAAAATCATCATAGACAGAAAACACCATTTTTAACTAAAAATACACTGGAAAAGCTATCATTTAACACATTGGAAATTGATTTGAGTATGTGAACTACCTTGTAGAATAAGCAATATTTTGCAGTAACATGTATGCAGTATTACTTCACCTTCTCAGAAAACATTTTATATTTATATCATGTCAAGAATGCATTCATTATTCTTTTACCTCATTAAACAACACATTTTTCACAAAATAGTAATAGATAAAAGTTAGTGTCTATTCTCTAAAAGTCATGGATTAAAGTGTATCACATAAGAGACATTTAATAATTGCACAGCAACCCTGTGACATGGGTACAAAGTTATTGTGTCCATTTTACAGATAAAGAACTGAGGCTAATTTGTCTAGTGTGGGACTGGAATTCAAACCCAGGCATTCTGAGTCTCCACTATTACCTGAGATGCTCTACTACTTTACAAATAAGCAATACCAACATCATCTTCCTGGGTTTAGAAACTAAAAGCTCAGCAAGAAATGGACTCCTATTCAAAAAGACTAGTTGAGGAGAATTTAATGAAGATAGTAACAGAAATACAGGCAGAGTTAAAGAAACCTGAAAGTGATACTGAGACAACTGGGAAAGAAACAAAAGCAGGAAGCAAAGGTAGGAAATTATAAGAGCTGTAGCCTTTTCCCAGAGGGACTTAGCATCTTGCAAAAATGCAGTAAAAAGGCAGGAAGGGATTAGGATACAAACACACTGACCTATCTCTTCTAGTCAGCCATCTGCTGCCAGTGCGTCCCACTCTCTGAGCACAGCTGAAAGCTGGCCCTCAAGGGGGCTAGGCTGACTTAGCCCACAGGTTCAGGACATAACCAGGCTGAGAAGGGCAGAAAGTAGCTGAAGGTGGGGCTATGCAATGGCAAACTGAGAATCAGCAACACATGAAACAAAATCAGTACAAATTTGCCTCCCGTATAATCAGAGTGGCTCATAAATTAATCATTATTCATGAGTAATTATATATTAGATCTTATTATATTGCAGGTGGTTTCAGTAACTTCCTTATTTTGATTTCTCATAGTGGATTACCATCATAAAAATCATTATAAAATTAATATATCCCTATTCATGTAAGTCATGAAAGATTAAAACTAACTCATTAAACAGTTATTTGAATATAAACTGTTACAGTATTTTGAAAAGTAATCAATCACACTACGATAATCCTAATATTAATTTTCAAGGAGCAAAAGCTGTGTGAATTTAGAAAACATGTTTAGTTACCTTTAATTTACCATTTATATTTTAAAAATGGTTTTAGCATTAAAATTTCTTTAATAAATTACTTATTAATTTAAAAACACAAATGAAAAGCCAATACTCTTATAATATACATTTGAATAATATGGCTACCAGATTTCATGAATCAAGAACAATGTATTGTTCTTTGATTCACACTGGCGATTATGATGGCTTTAATGGTTAGCAACCATAACCATTGAAACCATCATGACTGGCAATGCCTGGTGCATGTAATGCTTCTGAAGGAATGATAAATCAATCATTAACTCACTGTAATGTCCAGAAAAATGACCTCTAGAGTGAAACAAATCATTGCTACTTTTAATGTAGTTTTAAAAATACAGTAAGGTTGCCTAAGGATTTCACTTTCAGCACTGAAAATATTACAATTGCACATTGTGAAATTTAAAATATGGAAAAAATGTTTTTTCTTATAATGGTGGTATTTATTTTTTGTAAACCATTATGTAATACTAGAGACTGCCTGGTGCATGAGATTCATATACTGTGGGGGAGGTTCCTCAGCCAGGCCTGTGCCCTTTTGCAGTCCAGGACCCCCAAGGGGATATCCACCTGCCAGCTTAGGCCCCATCCTTCTGACAGACATCCCTCTCGCAGTCCAGGACTTTTGCAGTCCAGGACCTCTCATTCCTTTCTGCCTGCCTGCAATGGAGGCAGGAGAGGCTCCCACCACCATCACTGCACTCTCAAGCCATAAGCCTGGTTCTGGCTGAGTAGTGCTCCCCCTGTGGGAGTGCACTGACCACCAGGGGACAGCTCCTGCATTGAGTGTCTGCCCCCTGGTGATCAGTGTGCATAATAGCGACTGGTTGTTCTGCCATTCAGTTGATGTGTATATTAGCCTTTTATTATATAGGATGTGAATACCACACTAAGTCTAGTAATCATCTGTCACTGTGCAAAGTTATTATTGACAACACTAAAGACCCGATGCATAAAATTCATGCGAGAGTAGGCCTTCCTTCCCCCAGTTGCTGGCACCAGCTTCCCTCTGGCACCCAAGACCTGGGTTTCCCTCTGGCCACTGGCAGGCACCTGGGATTCAGGCTTCCCTCATAGCCCGGCTTCATCCAGAAGGTAATCCAGGGATAAGATGTCCAAAGGGAAGGGTTGTACAGCACAGAGCCAAAGGGACATGGGGTCGATGATGCAACATCTAAGAACTGGAGTTCCTCCTTATCAGCAGTCACTGGCAGGCAGCTTTTGTCCTCAGTGGTTGGAGGGGCTCAGCTGGTGGGCTTGGAATGTGGACAGAATGCAGGTGTGCGATCAGGTGTCTTCAGGACAGTTTCAATTCCTTATATGGGTCTGAATCCTGGTGTTCAGCAAGTTTTTCCTGGTCTTTTGTTCTCCTGTGGTGGGAGGCTTACAAAAGGCCATTAAGAATTATAGTGCCCAATAGTGCTAACACATTTGGCAAACAATACTTGAGATCTGTAATTTGAAAACTATAACATTGCTGAGAGAAATAAAGAAGACTTTTTAAAAATAGTAATATAGCCTAGCCAGTGTTGCTCAGTAATTGGGCATCAATCTATGAATCAGTAGATCATGGTATGATTCCCCTCAAGGCACATGCCGAGGTTGAGGACTCGATCCCTGGTAGGGGGCATGCAGGAGGCAGCTGAGCAATGATCCTGTCTCATCATTGATGTTTCTATTTCTCTCTCTCCTTTTCCTTTCCTCTCTGAAATTAATAAAAATATATTATATTAAAAAAGGAAGGAAATATATACTCTGGTAATGGATCTTAATTCTCAATGTTAAGATGTCAATGCTAGGTTGTTCCATAGTTTAAATTCAATTCCAATAAAAATCCTAGTAGACTTTTTTTTTTTTTGGTAGACATGAATAAGCTATTTCTAAAGTTTATATGGGAATTTAAAAAATCTAGAATAGCCAAATCAACATTGGTGGGGAAAAAAAAGACAAAGTTGCAGGAACTACAGTATTTATTTCAAGGCTTACTATAAAGCTATCCTAATATATAAAGAGCTAGGGCCCGTCATAACCTAAATGTCCAGATGGATGACAGAACACCAGGCTAGGGTCCTGGCCAGCACAGCAGAAGTCAGTCCTGGGTCCCAGCTGGCATGATGGCAGGAGGGAGCTGTGGGAATGGAGCCATGCTGTCATCGGACTGGCTTCTGGGTCCTGCCCCTCACCTGCATGTTCTGGAGAACCAGAACCATGCTGCGATCAGACTGGCCTCTTGGTTCCTCCCCCTACCCGCAGGCTCTGGGGAACCAAAGCCATGCTAAGATCTGGGGATCTTGGTCCCTACACCCTCCTGCAGACTCTGGACCCTACCCAAGAGGTCCCAGATTGTAAGAGTGTGCAGGCTGGGCTGAGAGACCTCACTCCCCCCATTGCATGAATTTTTGTGCACTGGGCCTCTAGTAGTAAGATAAAATTGGAAAAAACATGAAGTAACATTTTATGTAAATGTACTGGAAAAGAGAGAAACATTATTTAAGAAAATTTTAATGATTGTGCTTTGTAGACTCATTGTGCATTGGAGACAAAAGAAAGTGTATAGAGTAACCACAGAATTTGTGGTGCAATTTAGAAAAAAGATTAAAGGTATACAAAAGGACTAGCTATCTTCCCAAAAGTTGTGGCATCAGTTAAAGAGCAAAAGCAAAAACCTATTATACATGGGAATTATTATTTTTTTTCATTTAGGGAAATTATGAGAGAAATGATGATTTTGTTTTCCTTGGGAGTAAATTTATGTGGAACATCTAAATAGAGAAGATCACATGTTATTTAAATTATGGTCCTGGCTGGTGGAGAAGATCTTAAGTAAAGATAAAGATTTTTTTAACTTTATTGACTTATCAGCATTTCAGTAATAATTGCAAGTCAGAATTATTAATAATTGCAAGTCAGGTTGAAATTACTCAAGAGCAGTGAAAAGGGTGAATTCTGAAAATAGAAAACTATGAGAAGATGGTATTTAAGCTGCAAAGAAAACCTAGACCTTACTGTTGAATTAGAGATTGTCACTAAAAATACTGGAGAAAAAGTTTCTGAAATGAGAAGTGATCAATAATATTAAATTCCTTGAGAACTCATAATGACAGTAATGTAAAATTATATAATATTGGGAAAAATGTAAAAGATATTCTACTTTCTGTGCAATTTATCCTTTAAATTTCCCAGTTAACTCTATGTGTCAGGAAACTAAGGCTCAAAGAGTTTATGAAAGTTGGTGAAAGTCAGGCTGCTCTTTGGTAGTAGAACGAGATTAAAATCTAGGTAGGTTGACTACTTTCTTAAACATTTTATATTTTGGGGAAAGTTATTTGTTAACTAGATAAGGTCAGAATCAGCAAGTAAGTAGTGTTGTCACTTTCATTAAGAAGTTAAAAAATGAATCAGACATTTATGCATTCATCCAATCACTTATCTATTCTCTGTTTTAAATTCAATATTTACTATATAAAATGTATTTAATATTTCCTATATATTCCATATCTCCATAAATTTGGTACTTTGTTAGGACCTGGAAAAAAAATGAGGTCTTAATTCTAGAGAAGAGTATAATGTAGTAATGGAGTGCATTTACACTTAAAAAGTTGGTCTATAAACAGTATCTTTTAGACAGCAATTAGAAAAGAGCATAGTTTTTGTAAGGTAGTAAAACAGTAAAAAATATCACATCCTGAAGCATGAAAAGATCTTCAGAGGAGAAAACACTGAAAATGTACAGACAAAGATAATGAAGTGAAAAGGAGATACAAAGTGTGATTATAATTATGGAAGCAACGGTTTCCGAAATTTGTTGGAACGATACCCATGCAAACCCATTTTCTATTAAGAACCGAATATTGGTGCCACCCCAAAATTATATGTTGAAACCCTATCTCCAGTGTTACGATATTTGGAGGTAATTAGGGTTAGATGACCTCATGATAGGACTAGCTTTGCTATGAGAAGAGGAAGAGCGACCAGAGAGAGTTCTTCTTGTCTCTCTCTGTCTCTTTCTCCCTCCATCCCTCTTTTCCTCCCTCCATCCTTTCTTCTCTTCCTCCATTATTTAAGGACATGACAAGAAGGCAGGATTCCTCAAGCCAGAAAGAGGGAAGAGGGCTCTCAGCAGAAACAGCATCCATCAGAGCCTCCAGAACTCTGAGAATTAAATGTCTGTTGTTTAAGCTACCTGGTGTATGGTATTTTACTATGACAGCCCAAGTTGACTAAGACACCTCTCTTGCTTTCACATTGAATTAATGAGGGAAACATAATAAAAATAAGCATTGTACATTTATAAAAGGAATACAAAAATCTGGTTCATTTGGGGAAGATTACCTCAGCAAGAAATGTATGAGTTTCAACACTGTGAAATATATAGCTGCATTTTCTTAATAACTTTGTCCAAGGTATTATAGATATGCTCATATCAAAATTAAGCTTTATTACAAACAATAGAAATGCAAAATTTGAGAAACCTGAGAGAATATTTATTACCCCTCAGGAAAGCTTGTTAGTACATTCAAAACATCCAGGATAATTGTTATTTCTAGAAAAAGAGATTCTCAATAACTTTAAACTTTGTGTCTCTGAGTCTAAAAATTATTGATTTTTTTTCCAACCTAAATCTTACCTTCTACAAATTAAGCCCTTTGGGTGCTCTTTTTTCAATCTGCTTTAAAGTTATTGAACTTACATAAAGGTTAAAAGCTACCTTCCATTGTTATTAACATATTTAATAATAATATACCAATATTACTTTGGTTTTTAATATACTAAAAATTAGGTTAAACTCAAAAATATGGGCATTTGCTTCCTATAATGACAGAAAATAGCCAAATAAAAAAATAAATAAAATAAAGTTATATTAGTTACTTTGAAACCTAAGGGGAA